>DWKL01000041.1:0-28827 GCA_018249415.1 Phareas burnsi | reverse complement strand
TAATAATGTTACATTATGTGAAATGTTAATATGAAAGGCTATAAAATAATTAAGCACCTACATAGTTCCTGTTTTAGAATTGCAATATTGACGCTTACAAATTGGCTAACGATTGATTAAAAACATCGAAGAAAGGAGCTTAATATATGCACATAATAATAACACGCATCAACACACAAGTGTCCATAAATGTAACACATAGGCTCACGTTGTCTAAACAGTGTTCGAATGCGTAATTCGGTGAACAGCGGTTAAATTAGCCCACGATGCGGGCGTCTTTATAGTCTTTAAATTGGCAAAAAACCGAAACAAGCTCCGAGTGACACCGATCGCGGGGGCATCAGCGAAACAGGTGTTATCATAAACATACATTTTGAAATAAAAACAAAATGATTTTCATGAGTGGCGGTAGGCGCGAACTGCCGTTCGTGTCGCCGACACAATGGCGATTTCATAGTTTTTTTGTTTTGTCCACGCCGTAAAGGCCGACGATATTAAATTTAGTAAGCGGAGAGGTGTCCGAAATCTCACGCAGACGTGCGATCCGCCACACATATTTCCATCCGCACAAAAAGCGGAACTATAGCCATAAATATGTCCAAATAAACATTAGTCTCCAGTAGGCTGTATAAGCTTGGATGGGTTCCGTTGACGACTCTTATAACTATGTGTGAAGCATACAAAGGGCCGCTATGTTTAAATTATTTTTTATTTAAAGTTACAAGCCTTACTGACCCGTTTACCTAAATATCAGATATATTGTTGCCAGATACCTGTTAAATTTATGATATTATTGTTGTTATTGATAGGCATGGCAATAAAATTCGGAATTATTTTTGCGAATACCTATGTTAACAGACTTTTTGGATGATGAGAAAGATCTAAAGATAACAATGTCAAATCATTTTCCCCGCTGGTATCTAGAATCAGCATAAAACCGGTGTGCGTAGAAGTGAGTAAGGCGGTTTGCATTGTTCGCGCTAACAACGCGGTGTGCGCAGGAGTGGAAGGCGCGCAGCGTGCGATGAGATGACAGTCGCTGCGCAGGCGCAGGCGATAATATGTGTACATATGTAACATTAAACTGCAAAAATAAACAACACTTTCACACTACATGGGTTCAAGAACAAGTTTTTCCATAACACAAAAGACGACACTGAATAGTTATAGCTGCTTCGCGGCCTCGCCGCATAATCCAATAAAACAATCCACGGAATGTTTGTACGGTCAGAATGATGTGAGTCTATTGAAGATTGTTTATTTTGAATTTAAAGACAAATTCATAGATTTGTATTTTTTGTCGAATTTGGTAAAGTTTAAAGTGAGTGGATTAATATATAATCGTTCCTTAACGGTCAGTAGATTCCTAAACATTATACATATGACATTTAAAACGATTAGATAGAAAATGTGTTTGGATTGTCAATGCAGATTATAATTTGAAACAACTTCTTGACAGCTTACGAAAGGCACTTATTTGAATAAACCAATAAATTCAAAATATACCAGTTTCAAGTTTTCTAAATACGGTTTACTATAAATTAACAGTATCAATGACACCCTGTACTTTTTACATGATAGTCTTTATCATTAAGTAGATTATTGTTTTGCTATCTGTACAAATGAAATTGGCGACTGAATCTCAAAATATATGAATTTGATTCAATGGAAAGGCAAGCGGCTTCTCTTTCTGTTGTTGCAAAGGGCTGCCACCGGGGCATTCGCTGGCTGTCTTTTTATTTTCAATATTAACCAGTCCGCATTATGCAGAATCACCAAATATATTTTATCATATTTTGCATAAACAATAACCCAGCCATAGATAAATATGTACAGGCGATGTGAACATAAATAATATTGTGAGTTTCCAGAAATCTTATTATTTAACAGGACTCTACACCCGTATGTAGTTAGAAAGAAGTCTAAAATTTCTGTTTAAAAGAGGGTAAGATTGTTTGTTGTAGAAATTCATGTAGTATTACTGTCACATAAGTCAACCGTCAACTGATGGTGGACTACGATGACATCTACGTCTTCAACAATATTTGAATGTGGTAGAAATCTTCGTAATATCTATAGCAATCACATACATCTCTACCGTCTATCAGTCGAGCTTTACGTTTGACATGGTATAGAGAGGATGATATGGAAGAGTGTGTTGAGGAAGATGGGAAGGTATACTATTGTCTGGTAGAATAAGCACGTAGATGTGAAGCCTATCTCGTGTGCTATGATTATCTATCTATGATTAGCTATCATTCCCGTTTATTTGAAACTCCGTCAATTCCAAATGGAACATTAAGTCACAGGTGCGTTGCTTTGCCTAGGAATTAAGAGCCGCTTACTGTAGATAAAACTGCTCTAATTACATCCTTAGTCCCGACTTAAATTTGAATAGTACGGTAAGGCAGAAATAGAGATAGGGACAGGAATATTTGAAAAGGTTTTTATGTTTGAAGAGTAGTACACCTAACCATAAATAAGACTGCAGCTCTGTCTGATTTCGTATTAAGGTACATCATTACTCCTGAGGACTCAGATGATCGAATCGTTTATTGACGACAAACGCCCCTTTCCAACCGAAATACAAGAGTAGCTTTACGGCGAATTCTGCGAGTATCGTACTTGATAAGTTGAACTTTAGTTCTACCACTTATCAATTATTTTCAGTCCTCAAGTGTAGCGTATTTATGACCAGCAATGATTATTAAACATCAGGTAGACGCCATTACTAACATATTTAACTTAAAAATCCATGTTACCTAAATTATATAAAGGCAAGTGAGCAAGCCCTGAGATACCATTATGCAAGTGGCCGATAACACGTGTACTTGGCTCCCGCACTACTCACGACACCTCCGCTCGCTTCTCCATAATTGTTTCGATATTATACGTATTCTGTACCAATGATCTTTAAAATCATGTTATTTTTATCTTTATACGTTACTTATGTTGTATGGTATGAGAATCGTAGTGATTAGAGTTTTTATGTAACTGAAGAAGCAAACTGCCTGCCACCCAAGGAAATGTTAATCGACTTCAAACAGAACATGAGTCGCATCTAAACGTAAGGTTCTAGGACCCTTTGTGGTTCGACCGTGAAGGTATCATTGCCACGCTTATTTGTGCATAACAGCAGTGTTAAACGCTGTTGTGTTTTGAGTCTTAAGGGTAAGAGAGAGGCACTTTGATAGATGGTAGAACTATAGATCAACCGGGAAGGTACCGCCGTTCTCACAATCTGCCGTGAAGCAATACTTGTGTTTCGGTGAGGTGTGGTTGTTTCGTAAATTTACAAGCTATGCGGCCATTTTAGACCTCAGG
The DNA here is from genome assembly GCA_018249415.1 of Phareas burnsi. Lineage (NCBI taxonomy): Eukaryota > Metazoa > Arthropoda > Insecta > Lepidoptera > Hesperiidae > Phareas > Phareas burnsi. The sequence goes on along the minus strand of DWKL01000041.1, from coordinate 25,503 downwards.
AGTAGTGACCCACCTACGTGGGATCTCAGATGAGGTTTCAGTCCTATTTGAGGATAGATGTGGGTCTCCATGAGCTGCCGTGATCACTTGACATCAGATGACCTGTACACTCGTTTGTTACTATATAAACATACAAAAAAACATACACAAGAAATTCAAACAGTCTTCAGAGATAACAATATGTGTGTTACCGATCATAGGTAGAACTTAAACCCTATTTAGGGTTATTTACAGATGTCCGTGGGCGGCAATGACCACTTAATCAGGTGGATTTTATGCTCGTTTGCTACTTCTGGATTATTTTTTTATAACTAAGCCATTATATTTTCTACAAGTTTAATACAAAAAATGAACCGAATGTAGGAATAATCGTTAGCGTGTAGGTACGTGAGTAATGCGTCTAAGAAAAAACGATTACAACGTGTGTGTATAATTAATATTTTTGTATTAGGTTATGGTATCTTTTGTGGGTATGAAAAAGTACATCTATCATTATTACGTTACGATAGATCGTCTTGTACACGTAGTTTCATAAAACAACATAAGTACTTATGTCACATGGAAAGACAAGTTAGGTACATAAAATAACTACTGTTTGTATATATAAAAACACGAAGATATTTTCAATTCCAATCTCTATTATATCCAGTTTTAATCACATATAATGTGGAATAATTTAATCGTTTACCAGCAGGGCCCCTTCATCGTCGAGACCACCCGCACTTGATCTAGCGCTAGGTGGTAACTCATTACCCATAAAAGTGCAGAAAGTAAACAACTAGTTAATGTTAAGTACCTCTTAGATACTTGTCCCTTCAACTACAAATATTTACTCTTCATTAGAGACATAACAATGTAAGACGTACAATAATATTAGCTCTGGGTAATAAAAAGCTAAACGTGCAGGTGAATTGAAAGAGATATACTGAGTGGTGTCTTTCGATTAACGGTTTTGTACACTTTAAATGAAGTAATGAGGTTATTTACAGTTCATTCGACAAAGTATTTTCACGGTTGTTCCTTGAATAACGACAAGACTCCTAAGAAATCTCATGATATCACGCAGATTCCGTCCGTGAGGTGGATCGAAGTGAGATGACTGGTTAATTGCCGCGTACGCAGCGCACGTACTGCCGTTGACATGTCACAAGACGTCTGCCACCGGCAGCGGCGATCTCTCAACGAATTCCAATCGGGAAGAGCGAAAAAGACACGAGCCGAGCATGCGCGGATAAAAAGTTGTGGAGCCAGCGCAGCGCCGCGGGAGGCACCCGCGGCCGCGCGCCTCCGCCCGCCGCCAGAATCCGCGCTCCAGTGCGCGTCTCAGCCTCGCAATCGCAGCCCCATTATCGGCTTCATATTTATATAATGATGCACCAATGCATTACAATCGATCGTTCGTTTTAACGATTTTTCGTAAGCCGGCGCATAAACATAAATTAAGAGACGTCGTAACTTACGACTCCAATCAAATAAGCATCAGAATGCTTTACATCGCGAAGCAAAGAGCGGTAATGTGTAAGAAATTGAGTGTTTAGAAAGAAGTAAGAGTAATGTATTTCGAAAATTTAAAACAAAACTTGGCGCAGACGAAATGTCCTAGTTCCGAGTATCGTATGAGTGAATTTGAGGAACCGGCGAGGGCCGGTCGGCGCGCGTCGAGACTCACAAAAACGGAGCCGTCTGCTCAGCGCAGGGCACGCGTGTGCGCGAGAGAAGCTCGCAGCCGCGCACCGGCACCGTGCCGTCACACCCACGCCGCCTCGCGCCGCGCCGCCGCGTCCGCCGCGCGCCGGCCGCACGACGCGGGCGCACTGTGCATGCTAAGCGAACCACCGATACACCACTACCCGATGGTAATTAATTTAAAATACTTACCTATTTCGCCAAATGTAATGAAGTAATGTTGAATGAATTAACGATTAAGTGAATGGCAAAGTAAGAAAATGTGGGAAGCGGACTAGCATGGCAATAGGCCGTGAGTGCGATCGCAATGTATGCGCACGCCAGCATAATACGAATGACGCGATATAACGGATCGAACCGATTATTTCTGTCCATTTCACGACTGTTTAATAGCAATGTTAAACTTGGCGAAAGCAAACATACCCGCCCTGTTTATCGAATATTTTACGATCTTCACCGGATTCATTTTAAAATGCTGAGCTTTGTGGAAGCGGCTGACAGATTGTTTGATTCCAGAATGTGTTGCTAGTTTTACTATTTCAGATATTTATATTACAGTTAGTCATTTACCATTCTGATTTACCTGCATGTATGTTTATTCAGACTCAGGTGTTTATAATACAAGTATACTTTATTTGAAATAAGATTTAGTGTGCACGGAATAATTTGGTGTTGAAACACCTGGTAGAGGCCTGTTTGTTTCATTACCGTTACCAATAGGTTTCGTTGTTTTATAAGTATATTATAGGTGACCAAATAAATCTCGTCTAATTGTTACTTTTATATTAAAAAATATTTTGTGTAACTGCTAGACAATATACCTAATCTTATAGTTAATGAGGACACCATACGTTTGTTTTTATGTTAGTAGAGTAGCCAACGAGCGCGCAGGCCACCTGATGTTAAGTAATCATTGAAACCCATGGACACCCACATCTAATCTCAAACAGTAGGACTGTAGTCCTATCTGAGGTCGTACGTAGATGCGTCACACCTAAAGACTGAGACGGTCGCTGTAAGGATACCCTGCAACCACACCTCTCCGACTGAAACATAAGAATTCCTTCACGGCGGATTATGAGAGCGGAGGCGTTACCTCGCCGGACCGAGTCCATTTCTACCACCTTTTTACTAACATGATCTGACTGACATAAGGAAGTGATGATTACTGCTTCTGGATGTTTAATCACAATCATTGTTGGATTACTATTTCTCAGGACCACTTAATTTTCCATTCCACTGAAGCATGTAAATAAATAACACTTTGTACATTCAAAAAGAGTGATAGCCTCGTTAAGCGGTGATAGCCTAATGGTAAGATTCCGGCCTATCACGCTGGGAGTTCGGGGTTTGAATAGCACACGCACTTCTGATTTTTCGAAGTTATGTGCATATAATTAATTGCCACTTGCTTTATTGGTGAAGGAGAACATCATGGTAAGGCCAGCGTGGGGGACTATGGCCTAACCCTTTTCATTTTGAGAGGGGTTCCGTGCCCGGCAGTGAAACAATAGTGGGTTGATGATGATTATGACATTGATAAACTAGGATTCCTCGTATCATTGGTGTCATGGGGGTATGCAACGAAGAGTACGTAAACACACAGACCCAGATCAGAAATCTAAATATATAATTTAGATGTTTATCTGTCCGGGAATCAAACTTTGCTATGGAACCTATTTCTTTTGACGTTTTTACTTACTATCGAAGAAAAGAATTGTAAGGCTCTATCCCATAATAACCTCAACAGTAAAGTCTACCAAGCAGCACTTAGCCTGCGTGGTAGACCATGGACTGGAACTATGGGCTTTTCACTCTACCAAAACACCATGCCCAGCGATGAGATATACGATAATGGATTGAAGATGAAGGTTCCACCGTCGAACACGCACACACATAAGCTGTAAATATTGTGAGTCATCATTAAATTCTATATCTGTTCCAAATCTCTCATCGCATGGGCCTGGTTTTGATCCGAATAAGTATGGTTTGTCAAAATATTAGTAAAATTAGAGTTGTCTGTTGTTTGTATAATACGTTACAAAGTTTTATATGTTATTGAGGTTGCATTTCACCTGGCGTTATATGGGACTATGCAGTTTGGTCATAGATGCACAGACAGGCCTTACTGCCATCGTCATCAACCCATTAATGTTCCACATGGGACACGGATGTCCTCTCAGAATGAGAAGGTTCAGGTCATAGGCAACCATGATGGCCAAGCGCGGTTTGCTAGACTTCACACACCGAGAACTTTACAAAGAACTATTAGATGTGTAGGTTACCACACTACGTTTTTCTTCACCGTTAAAGCAAGTGATAATTAACTTCTAATATGCACATAACTTCAAAAAATCTAAGGTGCCATGTAAGACCGATCGTGTTTCATAAGGGAAAAAATTTATTTTCCCCATAATTGTACCTGAAAGACTATGATGGTGCGACCAGTTAGAATAGGGGGGGAGGCACTTTTTAGGTTAGAAGAGTAGCAAACGAGCGTGCACGCCATCTGATATTAAGTGGTTACTGCAGTCCGTGAACATCCATTCCAATCCCTGGTTTGATATGTGTGGTAATTTTTTGGTTTCGTTTCATCGTAGTTTTCAGCGGCAGCAGTGTATGTGTGTCAACTATAGGCAGGACTCCTGTTCTATATGGAATTGGATATAGATGTACGTGGGCAGCAACCATTTAAGATCAGGTGAGTTGCTTGTTTCTTTACCGTTATGTAAAAAATACACAGGTCATTTGTTGTTTTTAGAAATTGTCATCGAGTCACTGTAGCTCTTTTTATGTTCCACTGCTGGAAAAGGTTCTCCCCGCAATTGGGGGAAGCCTGGAGCATACCCTACCACGATATTCTAATATGAACTAGATAAGGAAGATAGAGGTTCATTGCTAACCCGTCGACTGTTTTTAAACTGCTCCTTAAGTCTGACATGGTTTAAAGACTGCTATCTAACCTAATAACTAATTACTACCTAACCTATTATATAACAGCTACTTGCCCTAATGATAACATTGGGGACTGACAGCGAAACGTATCCTCCTTTTTAGGAGAGATTCCTCATCAGTGCTTGGCCAGCATGATGAATATTTGACCTTAATCAAAAGGGATTAGTAGAACAGTTGGATTCCCAACCCATGTGTTCCACTGGACACGGGGTTCCGCTCAGCAATAAGTTACTGATGAAAAATTCTCAAAAAGTGTCATTGTCACTTACTAGTGTTCCTTTGCTGGGCACGGTTAGGGTGGAAAGGTTAGGTCATAGTCCTCAATTCTGGCCAAGTGCAGATTGGTACATTCAGCATACCACATTGGTATATTCCACATGCCCTCCTAAAGAGGAGGAACGTTTTCTCCTCTTTAGGAAGAGGATACGTTCCTCCTCCTCCTTTTACGTCTTTACGTACGAGCGCAAGAAGTATAGCCACTAGTGATCACCCACCTACCGTCCGTGCAACTTTGCTTAATAATTAACACGTTGCCTGCGGCAAACACACCTGTCGCGTTTCACTGTCCGCGCCACTCGTGCGGCTCGCACGCATATGATATGTGCCGGCGTACTGCAACACGCCTGTTGTGTTACGCGCCGCACGAATGGATTGTTTCGAATATTAGCCGCAGTCAATGTGTTAAGTACATCCCTGCGAACAAGGACTAGTGGGTAATAAGACACAAGTATGTTAAACGCAGATAAAACAACGCTATTGTGATTCTCGTTATTCTTAGACTGTCCTTGTCATCGGCTGAACATTGTGTGAGTCTAGGACGGTAGGTTAACGAGACAGGATGAATTGACGTCTTGTTCCAACTTTGATACAAATATACGAGTGCGTAACTATTTCTTGTTTTATGGCATCTCTGTTTACTTGCCGTTTGTTTTATCTTGCGGCCATCTTGTATTTTTCGTTACGAAGTACTGGTACTGGTGATGTGTATTGAAAATAACTTTTTTGTAGTTAAATTGAATTGAATGTACAAATGTTTTTCAGGAACCCTTTTATCTTGTACATGTTAACTCACTTAAGTATACGTCTTTTTTTACACATTGAAACATTTTTTTTATAATGTTTACCCAAAGGTTTTTTTTTCATTTAAGAGCGATAAAGCAAACGGGCTACCTGATGGAAAGTGGTCACCGACGCCTATGGATATTTGCAACATCAGAGGAATCGCCAATGCATAGCCGGCCTTGAAGGAGAGCCCTTTAAATACAATGCGTAACGCATTATAAGCCCAGAGGCAGACAAAAATATTATACTAAGATAAAAATATGGAAAAAGTGCCGTACTTACTCTAAAGAAGTGACAGCCTAATGGTAAAATTCCAGCGCCTTCTCTGGTAGTCCAGGGTTCAAATCCTTGCACCTCTGATTTTTCGAAGTTACGTGTATATTCGAATTGAATTATCACTTATTTTTGTAGTTAAAGAAAACATCCTGTAGAAACCTAAGTGTCTGAGTGTTTGTATGTGAAATCTACCTATCTGAGCTTGGCCAGAATGGTAGAAGAGCTATGACTTAACGTTTCCACCCTAACCGTGCCTAGCAAATGAACACTAATAAGATAATAATGATAATACTTAGCTCTTTTTGAGAATATACCATTAGCAACTTCTTGGTGAGAGGAGCCCAGTGGAACAGATGGGTTGAGCATTGAACTGTTCCGCTAATCCCTTTTGATTAAGGTCAAATACGCACTATGCTGGCCAAGCGCTGACGGGAATTACATTGACAAAAAACAAATAATGGGTTATTACCATATATCATTGGCGGTTTATGGTAAATATTCCCCATTGTTTACGTTAACATCATAAGCAGTTAAACGATTATCTATGATCATAAAAAGCGATAAATAATTCGAGTAATTCAATGGCTGTATGGGGTAACAGTTATAATTAACTACCGTACTAATGCGGTTTTTGTGTAAGTCCGCTTCCGCTCAGGTGACGACTCCGATGTTATCTATATTTGTCTACGCACTTTGTCACTGAGTTAATGTTATATTACGATAAACATATATCTACAGGATCATCGTACCATATTCTTATACCCTTAAAATTAATAGCTAAAACACAGTTGTTGGTTTTTGTTTACGCTGGGATCCATGCATGCGTTTTGTTACTTTGATGCGCATTTGGGAACGCGTGAAGTGCGTTGGCGGAAGAGCAAAATTATTCGGAATAATATTGGCTTACCAAAATTTTTTTCTCTGCAAAACAACGCTTTCTGCACTCATGACTGCAAACTAGGATTGCCTCTGTACTTGGTGCCATGGACACATATAAAGATGATAACACAAACACCCAGACCCACAACACAAATCTAAATTCATTATATAGATGTCTGTCTAATCGGGAATCGAACCCGGAACTCTCTGCGTATGGTCGCCGCTGCACCACGCGGATCTCCATATATTCTCCTTTTGTGAATTTGTTTAAAAAACATATTTTATCGTCAAAGTATATTTGACGATTACATTAAGGGAAGAAGCAGATGTACCACATATCTAGTTGTCACCGTCACCAACAGGCATCTGCAACACTAATACGTCGTATCTTTGAAGAAATGCTCTTTTTGCGATCTCTCGGAAGAGCCTTAAGAGAGAAGAACATTGTGGGAATGTCTTGGAAACTTCGTAGAATGTACATAGGTACAATAAAGGCTTGTCCGAATCGAAGAAAATGGTACAAAAACGTGAAGGAGTTAACATTTATATTATAGAATTAATATTAGTTGATCGAATAATTCACAAATATATAGTGAAACGTTATCACTTGTTCTCAGCACCTTGGAAAAGATAAGCAATCCCAGATACTAAAACATTAGCAAATTATAGCTATATATGGGAAATGATTGTGGCAGTATTTTGTCATTTTTTTATATTTGAAAAGTAACAAATGAACTTGCAGGCCACCTGATATTAAGTGGCCCCTGCAGCGTATGGAATCCCACATATAACTTCAAACAGGATCGAAGCGCTCTCTGAGGTAAATATTTTTACACTATACTACCACACCTCTTCAACCGAAAGACAAGTTTTGCTTTAAGGTTGATTATGAAGGCGGTGGTAGTACCTCCCCTTCGAACTATGGACAATGTACGGTAAGTTTAAGGTACAAATAAAGTTAGTCACATTCGCGACTAGCTTTATTTAAATAATTTTCAAACAGTTTTATTTTGTAACATTAAAGAAGGGAATTCAGTTATTGAGCATTAATTAAATTCCTTAAGTAGTGAAGTAAGGGAAATGAGTCCACTTCATTCTAAACAATGATTGTTAATAATAACTTTTCCATGTACCGTGCATAAGTAATATTCGTCCAACTTTATGCAAAACAGGTGTCTTACCTGAAGTCCTTCTACGTCCCTTGAACGTCCTTAACTATTGATATTTTATAGGTAAACTTTGTTTAGTTTATATTGACACTATACTTACCTAACTGTTTTATGGACGTATGATAAGTTGGATATCACAATAAGGGTCTAATAGGTGGTAGAGCAATCGTTCGTCTGGGGAAGTACCACCGCCGCCCTCATAATCCGCCGTAAAGCAGTTGTTGTGCCTCGGTTGGAGAGGTGCTGTTGCCAGGCACACATAGCGAGGCGACCACCTTAGTCCTCAGGAGTAGTGACGCATCCATATGCGACCTCACACGGAACTTCGGGTGTTGTTTGAGGTTAGATGTGGGTGTCCATGGGCTGCAGTGGCCACTTAACATCAGGTGGGCTGCACGCTTGTTTGCTACTTTAAAACAGAAAAATAAGGAGGGACATACTCGTAATAATTAATAAATATGCGGAACTCATTAAACATACCTATTATTCATAAGTGGGCCATCGTTTTTAACGTTTGAGTATAATTATCGTCACGTAGATGTTATGCCCTCATAATGCGCTGATTTAATTTTATGAATAATTTACCTTTGCTCCGGAAATGTTAACAATAGTACGCCGTCCGTTCCATAAATGAATGCTTTTGTTATTTTTTCCTGATATTTTATTAAAAAATATGCAAATCGATTGCAATGCGACAGGATGCTCATTTTTGTAATAATGTCGATGTATTTGCATGTAAATTAGGTTTGTATCCGCGGATGTAACGATTACAAATTGTAATGCCGTAGTTATAAAATACAGGACGTTTGATCATCCAATAATATTGGCCTCGTTTTACAGATAAAGTTTATTTTACGAGGTTATTTCGTTCACGTTAATTAGGACATTTTCGTACCAAATATTGGATGGTAATCGCAACCAACTACTTGAATTCTGGATATTGTCACTTTAAAAGGCGATAAGATTGGATTCTAATAGCCTCGAGTTGGAATTCAGGGTCAAAAAATGTTGTTTTTGAGATACAATTTTACAGAGAGAATGTTTAGTATATATATATTACTAACCGACAACCGTTAGTTAGTTAGTAGGTACTTTTGAATTATTAAGTGTAAATCAAGTATGAGGACATTCGTTATTCTGTTATAAGAATTACATAATAACATTTACAAAAAAAAGGTGTCTTCAAAAAATACAATACCTTTAAGGCTTACATTTGTAAGCCGTGTTTATAATTTGTAAGTACGAGTATTTACTTTGCTTAACCGAATCTTAATGTCTTACTACAGATAGTATCACGAAACAACCGTTTAGTTCTGCTATTGCTCAAGAGATGGCGCTGCGGGTACTATAATAACAAGTGCTACACCAAGCTACGCATCAAGACAAGTCGTAAAATCCGTTGCTATCAAGTCTATACTCATAGTTATAGGGATACATTTGTAAGCTTGAATTGTATTTACAGCGTCAAATGGGAAATGTAGTTTTTTCTATAAATTTTTGCTACATACAATTTTAGTTTAGTTGAATTTTAAGATCTAGTTTATTTTATGAGCAAGCTTCGAGGACGGCAGAGCTTTTCTCGCGAGCGGGAGGTCACGTGCGGCGCGGTGCAGGCTGCACTCATGCACTGCACGCCCCCGGCCCGCCCCACGCCCTGCCCCCCGCCACCTTGCCCCTCGCTCCTACATCACTTGTTTTGATGTAAGGTGTCCACTAGCCACTATGCAAAACTTGCGCCGATATCCGATGCTCCGACAAGAAGGCATTTTAGACGCGTAACTTTGTTGAAGGACATTACCATAGAAGTGTGAAGAACATTGTTTACAAAAAGTTTTCTATAAATACATGTGTTTATTTTTTAATAACATTGAACAAAGTATATCAATATTAAGTTTTACTTTTTATCGTACGACATAATCCATATTTCCAATTAAAACAGTCAATCTCTTTCTTTTTCATCGGAATGTGTGAGTAGGAAATTAAGGAACAGTGACAAGTGACACTCTTAATAGGAGGTATACACCTTATCTATGATAATATACCAATATATCGAGTTTCTAAGTAATATTTATTTGATTTAAGTAATATATTCAGTAAGATTCAGGTATCCAAAGATCCAAAGCAAAGGAGTATGCAGTCTCCCTTATGGTAGATGTTCACATGTAATCAACCCAAATAAGACGAAAGTTCTAGCTGAGGTCAGCTATAAATGCCGTTAGTATCTTCCTTAACAGCAGTCATAGCCTATTGCTTAAGATTCCGGCTTCTCGTACCGGGGGTCCGGGGTTCGAATCCCGCATGCATCTCCGATTTTTCGAAGTTACGTGCATATTAGAAATGAACTATCATTTGCTTTAACGGAGAAGGAAAACATCGTGAAGAAATCTTCATGCTTGAGAGTTCTCTGTAATGTCTTTGGAGGAGCATGAAGTCTACAAATCCGCACTCGGTCAGTTTGGTGGAATATGGTCTGACCCTTCCCATTCTAAGAGGAGTCTTGTGCCCAGAAGTGGGACATTAATCAATAGATAATGATGATGATGATGACGATCTCCTTTAACAAAAATGGTGGTGGCAGTGGTTCCTCCGGCTACGAACTAAAAGTTCTACCTTTAAAATTTGCTACTGTGGTGCTAATGTAAAGCAGTTCAATACTGTTCTTGTGCTGACGTTGCATATTAAAGACATTGTAACCTAGGTATGTAGGTTTTTTTATGTTTGAAGAGTAGCAAACGAGCCCGCAGGCTACCTGATGTTAAGTAGTCACTGCAGCCCATGGACATATAACTCAAACAAAAGTGAAGTTCTATCTGAAGTCATATGTAGATGCGTCACTACTCCTGAAGACTAAGTTGGTCGCTTCGCTGTAAGTATGCCCGGCAACCACTCTAACCGAAACACATAAACTGCTTCACGGCGGATTATGAGTGCGGCGGTGGCACTTCCCCGGACGTACTATAGTTCTACCACCTGTCAAAATTGGATCTTCCTATTCGCTATCCACTAGAAAATGGACCCAGGTAACGTAAGTATTGTACCTTCAATGCAAACGGAACAGAGAAGTTGCAGCTCCATGATCGAAAAGCTATCTTTGCTGAGCTAACGTCTTGGGGATCGTTCATAAAATATTAGGACATTTTTGTATATTGACTCCTAAACATTTTACTACAGGCAATTGTCCGATTTCTTAGAAGAGGGAAGGCATTCAAATGCTTCTACGATACCTTAAACTTAAATCGTGCTGGTTTTCAGAGATTTCGTTAGTTACATTGGTAACAATATATTGTGGCTTCATATTAGGTTTATATTAACAGGTAGCCATTGCAATTTAAAAAATATTACACCAAAAGGACCTAAAAACAAACCATTAGGATTTCGTTAGTTACATAGTTAACTGCATATTGTGACTTCGTATTAGGTTTATATTAACAGGTAGCCATTATAATTTAAAAATATTATCACAAAAAGAAACTAAAAGCAACTGATTAGGATTTTATTGGTTACATAGTTAACTACATAATGTGACTCAATATTAGTTATATAAACCAATTACTGACCATTATAATTAAAAATAATATGATCACAAAAAATACCTAATAGCAACTAATTAGATAGATACCTACTATAAAATTTTTACTTCAGTAAAAATGTCATATCTACAGCCAAAATACTGATCATAATCTTAATAATGATTAAACTCGAAGAGCGCGTCGATTTGTTCTGTCACGTACCTACATAATCTTGTTAATTAATTTCAAAGCCTTAAATACGGCCGGCAACTTTAAGGTGGATCCATATACGGGAAATCATCAACATCGAAATAAGGTTTATAAAGGGCAGTATACACATAGGTTGTATCTACAGATAACAGATAAGTTGTATCTACAGATATTATCTAAAATGACTTGTAACATGTGCTCACACTGAAATATTATTATAAAAATAGATTGAAATTGTGCTTTTATGTGTGTACTGGCCCTTAGAAATTCCTCAGCAAGAACTTAACTTGCCCGTGTTCAAGTGTTTGCGTATTTAGAAATGAATTTCTCCTAAAACCAGAAATGTGCTGATATTTTCAAAATTTCTATTAAATAGTAGATACCTATTTTTTAACTGTCGGTAATTTAATTAGAGTGTATTTTATTTTCCAAAGTTTTATCTGCTCTACTGCAGATTACCTGATTACAAAGCCGAATCCCACTAAAAATAATCAAATATTTCCCAAACTAGGTAAGATATTCAGAAAAATAAATGTTTCATATTCGAATTTAACTCTTGAACTCTTTTGGCTATGCTTCTTCGGTGCGATAGATGGCGTTGTTTGTCTACACTTATGTGTAGACAAACAGTAAAGTAAAGTATTAGATTATTCTAATACTACGATTTTATAATCTTATTACACGTTGTTTATGCAAATTGACATCAAGCCTCTATATACGGTAAACGTTGCACCTTGGCGTTATATTTTTGAGCTTGTAATTTAGAATCTTTTTATACCATTAATTACACTGATTTATTATGATAGCAAAATGCAGGTCAGCTGTGTTTAGGTGGCACCTATATAGGTTTGTAGTTAAATTTGGCGATTTATGCTGAGCGTTTCAATAGGTACCTATCTTATTGTACACGATATTTTCATTGAAGGGATGGGCTGCATACTATATACACGCAATTATTTTATCCCTTGCTTTAACGTTAAATTGAAAAGTCGTGATGACACTCATGTCTAAAGTTTTCAAACAAGTGTGAAGTTTATCAATCTGCATTTCTCTGACCTAAATCTACTCATTTCACAGAGAAGAGACACTTGCGCAGCGGTGGACAGCAATGTGATGATGATGGTTATCTGCTGCTGCTATATTGGTACCTGTTGACAACGGTTTACATTTCGATTACACGTGTAAGTAATGCCTAAATTGTAATCGTCATTTGTAATTCTGAGTCAGTTAATTGTGCTGTCGTAAAATAAATTGGCCGTAATGAACAAATGTTACAACAAATCGCATACCTACGCCGATCACACTCGATCGTACATATCGCCGGAGAAAAACAGTGCACTTCAGCTATGTCGGTACATAAAACAATACGGCGCGTCATGGCAAATCGAATCGATGTTGCAAAATCTCGGAATGTCGTTCAACGAGGCCCGCTATACACAAAAAGCTGAGTTAATTGATTTCGTTAGTTTAGGCATACTAATTTACTGATAAATATTTAACGTCCACCATATACGTGCCAATGTTGCAGATGGCGTACCTTGTTTTACAATAACAAAATTTTATGGTTCCGGCTATCTGGTCACCTATGTGCACTTGTTCGGGATTGTTTGTATTCTTTTCAGAATGTTTTGCGGCTTAATGAAGATTTATGGGTATTTGCCACACGCAATTCATCGGCGGGGAGCGTACGGAGCGACGTATCTGATCTGAAAGCGCTATTACAATTTCTTGTTGTACCGCATAGTTCGATAATTACAGAGTATATACATATTTCGCGACGCATCTAGATTTATATAAAAACATTTATGATCGCGGTGCGTCGGCGGGACGGTGCGGTAAAAAGCCGAGCAAGTGCGGCCGGCAGAGAATTATTACAGTTCTTATAAAGCATGGAGCGGCGACGGCGGATGGCCGCCGCGGGTGGCGCAAAGCGCGGTCGCCTCCATGTTTCATAATTAGCTCTGTTATGAATTTTATAAATATTTCATGTGCGCTACAGAGTACTCGACAATTAATTAACTCCTCGGTGCTTACATTAATTAGTTGAGAGACATATCATGTTCTTTCATCGTGCTTGCAAACACGCAGGGGACGTCTCTAGGAAAATATATTGGCGATCTATATAACATACGCGTAAAAAAGCAGGTAACTATTTACTCTGAAATAATGAGCGTTGGACCACCGTGAGGAGTTATTGACTTATAATTCTTGTTTAAGGCTTTTAATTAATACCCATCATAATTACACTGTAAAAACTGTATATAAATAGCCCGGTTCTTGGAATTCATTATTGTCAATTATCCCTTTACAATCCTTAATTCGAACCTTAGATAATAAGTTATAATCCACTGAGAATATTCATAATAATATCGTTTTATTTGTATGTTATTGTTGTGTTTGGAGTAAGCTATATAATATAAGAAACAAGACCGTAACGAGTTTGCACTGGAAGCATACTTGTAATAAATACCAAACTAATTTTAAAAAAATCCGTAAAAGTATCTTTGCTAAACGTGATATTTTTTCTTGAACTAGGTATCTATTGTTAAGTTGAAAAGGTGGTAAAGGCACATGTCATTAAATGGCTGCTTATGGTTCCAAAATAAGCATTCCTCACTGAAGTCTGAAGTTCATCGTTCTTACGTCAGATATCAATCATCATGGTGATATTCACGCCACCCAGTAAACAGTGGGTCTGACATCTTATTGTTAATGTCTCTATTATAAGGAAATATTTAATATCACCGTATTTAGCTTCTTGACAATACCGTTACCGAGATCCAAATATTCCTCAACCTTTTCCCTCTCTCCATGGTATTTAGTGCCGTAGAGTACGAAAGCATGTTGAAGGGTAAGACTTCCCAGACCAAACCCAGACGTTTAAAACAGAAAAGAAAAATACAACCACTTGTGCATAAATAATGGAAAAAATACATCACTAAGAAAATAGTTAATATCTGTAAGAATTCCTCCAGCGCACTGATGGCAAAGGATGAAATTCTATCAACATAGGCAGAACTCGCAGCGATTGTCGGCTATCGGTTACAAGCAATAAGGGAGACGAACTTCTTCCTGAGGTATTTTCAGAACGCTATGGGTTGTTCAAAAAAAGAAGATCCTTTCCTCAAAGCCGGCGATGCTTTAGCGATTCCTCTTGTGTTGCTAACATCAAAGGGTGACGGTGACTGAGTCCTGGTAAAACAGGTAAGTAAATACTCAATACTCAATACTCAATAGTTTCTATCTCGCTCTCTTGTATAATATTAGGCGATTTTTAAAATAGGAAAATTAAATAAAGATAAATTGTACCTTAATTTGTACCTTCATATGTTTGTATTCGATAAATTTTATACATTACTTATCTCGGTAATAACCGAACATCAATATAACAAAAGGAACCTTAACTGCCTTTACCTATAAAGTTTATTCTGAGGAAAGATAATATACTAAAAGATTAAATAAATAAATTAGCATACTTATCTACGTTTATTGCGCTGCAATAAATGGCCAGCATTAATAACCAAAGTGGAATATTTCATTAAGACAGAAGAACCCTCTACGTTTTACAACTTAATTGCTTTCGCAAACTATAACAACAGGATCATTTTTATAGCGCAACCGACGCGATCGGAGAATTTGAGATACCATTCGTCTTCGTTATTTTGCGCCATAACTATCTAAAATGATAAATGGATTGCAAAACCTTTCTGAGTCTCAGCCGCCTTAGAGTCTCAAATTATACCCTTATTTCTATTATAATATATACGTAAACAAATATATTTTAAAGGTTAAAAATTACTATTTATTATTATTTTTAATTATATTTATAATACCCCCCCCGTCCCTTAGGCACGGTTTCTTTCAGATGAATAATAAAATTATAATCTATAAATTCAAAAATTTGAGGAGGTTGGAATCTGGAAATCTGGAATTTGAACCCCGGACTCAGATGATTAGAATTATCCGGACATATATAAGTTCATAAGATGTTTCACATTCTTTGGTAATGTTAATGTAGTCAATTTCATACTTTTAGTATAATGGACTTCAATGATCGTTTAATATCAAGAGAACTTGCGTGCTGAACTTAAAAACAATAAAGATTTGATTATAGTTATAAAGGCAAATGTCAACAGTGGTATCGGCGGGCGAAGTCGCAAGCAAATGCGAATTATTAATATTTTACTAAATTCCAGATGATATCAACATTGTGCCGTGGATACGAGATGAATGCGAATATGCCGGTCTGTGGCGGCTTTACATTCTAATCACGATTTTGTCATCTACGAGGTATTTGTCGAATGCACAGAATATTGTAAATGGAAGGAATATTATACCGGCGCGTCACGGGTTATTCCCGTTCCATTTCTAGGTTATTTTGTTAGAACTGTTGTCTACTAGCTTTCACTTTTTGCAATCACTCACACTGGGGTTCCATGGGTCGTGGGTGCTATGGACACATACAATGACGAGTATACAAACATCCACACCCAGGACTGAAATGTAAATTAATTATTCAGATGCAAACAAATATGCCTAACCGATAATCGAACCCAGAATCTCTCTGTGTGGTTACTGCTGTATCATTATTGTCCATCACCATCAACCCATTAATGCCCCTCTGCTGAGGACAAGTCTCCACTAAGAATGAGATGAGTGAGGCCATAATCCACTATGCACTAGTCATCCATAGCTTCGAGAACTTTACAAAGAAATGTCAGACATGTAGATTTCCTGACGATATTTTCCTTCGCCAGTAAAGTAAATGATAGTTAATTTCTAACATACACATAATTTAGAAGTGCGAAGAACTTTAATTCTTGACTATAGTACTATCACGTCCTCTTCTCTTTCTGCTTTATAGTAGGGCTTACACCAATGTATTCTGGTCTGAAGAGGTGGTAAGGCAGAGTTTTTATGTGAGGCATTCCACTGTCATGCATTTGTAATTTAAATAGAACTTCTGTTTTGTTACAAATATTATTCTGGGGTGGAAATTGCTTACGTGCCTCCTATCTTCTTCTCCTATAGTATAAATAATGTAAATAATTAGTTTTATCCCGGAATTACTACCTAAAAATCATATATTATTTAGTTTATGATTAATATTATGGAATAAAAATATTATAAATGCTTTAATTTATAACGAGGTTTTACCAAAATATATCTATATCTTGTTAGCATAAAGACGTAAATATTAAGATTAATTACAATTAAGTCAACTAAAATGTTAACTATTTTAGTAATTTAAATAGAAATGTAATTTTTGTAATGAAATTTAAACAAATTAAAAACTAGATTTTTTTTTATGTTTCAAGAGTAGCAAACGAGTGTATAGGCCACTTGATGTAAGTGGTCACTGTAGCCCATGGATACCCACGTCTAACCTCAAACAAAACCGAAGTTTTATCTGAGATCGTACGTAGATGCGTCACTACTCCTTAAGAGTAAGATGGTCGCCTTGCTGTAAGTGTGCCAGGCTACCGCACCTCTCTAACCGAAACACAAACACTGCGTCACGGTGGACTATGAGAGCGGCGGTGATACTTCTCCGGACAAACTATACTTCTACCACCCATCAAATAAAATATTGGACTTAGAGGAATCGGGAACAACCCATTACGCGGTCGGCCGAACGGCACAATAGCCGACTGGGATGATAAGAAGCCCGTGTCCATGATTGTCCGGGATCAGCAGTCTTCCTAGCGAGGAAGACTTCATGCGATGTAAGTATGCATTGACTTGATACCAAATACCATCTTCGAACCAAACTCTTGTCGTTTCTTAGTAGGTAAATCTTTGGAGAAGTATTCATTTCAATATATCACGTCTTACTATTTAAATATCGCTGCATACCTTCTAGACTTACCTTAAATGTAACTATGTATTTTAATTAGAAATCACATTATGGAATTACAGGTGTTTTTATAGTAGATTAGCGTCATTATTATTTGTAGCACAACCTTACTTCGATCGCTTGTTATTCATGACATTAATCGAGGGATTGTTTGTTATGAGAAATAGGTATTCCTTATAATGTGATATTTATCGCATTACTTAGATTTAAATATATGCAAGGTATACTCAATAAGAGGGAAATCGCAATCAGAAGGAAAAAGAACACAATGAAACGTCCGGTAAGTTAGCTTGCTCCTTGACAATTAAAAAGTTGGAAATAAATGTTGGTAATTATCAAATAATGGAGCTTGAGGCAAAGTGTTAAAGTCCAAAATAGTGCGATCCAATTAAGGATATACATCCTTCGTGAAAGATAAGCGTTTTGAAGTTAAGAAAGCCTTTCGAGTATTCAGTGAAAAATAAAAAGAACTGGATGTTTTAAGGAAAATTAAAAACAAGGAAGTTTTCCGATCGCGTCTGGTAATCTACGTTGTATAAAGAAGAAATTAAAACAACTTTCTTGAATATTTATTACGCTTCTTATTTTTACTTAAAGTGAGTTTCAAAAGGAGTCCGTTTTCTTTATTGTTGTAGACTAAATGTAGATGGTATCGTTTCGTGAAGTGCGTTTTTATCTTAGATTTAAAAAGTTTTACTAGGTGGTACAATTGTAGTTCGATCGCGGTAGGTGCTACTGCCGCCATCACAATACGCCGTGAAGTAATTCTTGTGTTTTGGTTGCAGGCGTGGTTGTCGGATACACTTACAAGCGTGACGACCCTCTTAGTCCTCAGACGTAGTGACGTATTTGCATACGACATCAGGACTTCAGTCCTGTTTTAAATTAGATGTGGATGTTCGTGGGCTGCAGTGACCACTTAAGATCAGTTGGCCCCCTCGCTCGTTTACTAGTCTTTAAAGGAAAAAAGCTAGCTGGTGGACAGAGCTTCGCTGGATATTAATTATATAATTTAAATATTTTAGCTACTCGTAAGATTAGCCAACGAAAGTATATTTATCCTAGGATAAACATATGTATATTAGTTAATTCAAAATTCTAATATTCAGTTATATTCTTATATTTGAGAGTCATTTTGAACATCCATCGATTTCGGTATAAATGCATTGGATGCCATATTTGTCTATTAAAAAGGCCAGCATACATTTTTGTTTTAAAAAAGGAAAAAAATAATCTTGAAATGTTTTATTCTAAACATTGTCAGATCTCTGATAACGCAGAAATTAAAAGTGTTCAAATAGCAATTTCAGACCACCACGCTGATACCATCTCTATGCTGTAGATGTATCTGTGATATGTGGATAGGTATTAATATGCATATAATGAGACATCGCGACAAGATTTCATCTCCAGTTCACGCCGTTTAAATGTTTGTTTGTAGTCGTTATAGGCTTTGCCTTTTATAAAGCTTTATGGAATTTCTAGTTTGGCGACTAATTGACAAGCCCACTCTAACCTTGCTCTGCCTACTTTATCTACTTCCAGAATCTGTCTATTCGACCACGGAGGTAACACAGCCACCCTCTCAATCGGCCGTGAAGCAATACTTGTGTTTCGATTGAAGCAATACTTACATGCAAGCGACCATCTTAGTCCTCAGAAGTAGTGACGCAGCTACGAACGACCTCGAATAACTTAGTCCTTTTGAAGTTAGATGTGGGTGTTCACGGGTGCAGTGGCCACTTAACATGAGGTGGCCCTGTACGCTCAATTGCGACTTTAAATATAAAAAAATTAAAAAATAAATCACGTACATCTGTATGTCAAACTAAGGGATTCATGATTACGAATTTCTCTTGCAAATCATAAGCAATGCTGTTATGTTTATATTTATGGAAGTACTAGTTATAGCTGTGTGTAATGAACACAATAAAAAGTTACCGATGTCATTATTTCACGTTCCTGACATAAAAAGTAACGAAAGTCATATGCAAAACTATATCTTTTTATATTATAGTAATGTTATATCTTAAAGTCCATTTGTCTTAACAGTTTTTGGTATTGTAGTTTTAAGAATAACGCCTATTATTATTTATTACATCGACTTCTCGACTATTATCACATTTTTACATACTTAAAATCTTTTACCACTTATTAACTTCTGGCATAATTTTGCAATATATTTAATTTAATAGAAATAGCAAACGGCCATTCCCGCGCAAAGTCAATACACTGCAGTTCGTAATTAATTTCACTAATTAATTATTAAAACCTACATTGTTTTTGCGTGTGAAGTCAGATCATGAGAAATGAATTCCAAAAAATGTAGAAGGAGTTAAATTTAATTAGCGCGTGTTAAAATAATTTTATTAATAGCGTATAAATGACAAAACAATAATTCAGGTAAAAAGGCTAATTTACATGTACACACCGACGAACATATTTTATACATTAAAAGTTAAAAGGAACCGAATACTTTAGTTTTTAAGTGCTGATGATAATAATTAAGAAAAATAATCAATTCGAATGGTTAGTACTTTGTAAATTACTTAACATCAGTCATGAGTTACTTGGAACCGGCGCAGAACCGGTTTACATCAAGAACCGTATCAATATGTATAATCGTTTATCAAGAGGCTAAAGTCATAAACTTAAAAATGCCTTTAATAATCAGATCATAAAACAAGTTTCGTGTTCCTGTGTTAAAAAATTCAAGATGAGTGTCCCTCGGAAACCTATAATGAGTATTGATTTAAATTGTTTAGATTAAAAATCCGGGAAAAATTATAACGAGAAGATGCCGCCATCTGCACCGGGAGGAACGATTCGTGTAGATACGACTTTGTTATTTTAATAATTTGTCTTACGCCTAAGCCAATGGCCACCAACAAGTTAAATTAATAATTGAATGGAATTTAAGTAACCATTACATTTGGTCCATTAACAATTTTGGGATATAAATATTATCCAGATAATTTTACATAGGCTATATTAGTTTTGGTATGTGCAAATTAATTCAAGAAGAACCTAGCTAAGTAAGCTTTATTATTTTTATAGCATACGAGTACCAAACGAGCATGATGTTCAACTGATGGTAAGTGGTCATTGCCGCCCATGGACATCCATAATAACCCCCAATTACTAGACACTTACAACCTGAGATTGACCACAAGCCACACTCTTTGCTACTCCTGAAGACCGAGTTGAAAAGAGTCGAGTTAGTATCTCTCCCTTACTCATGCCCTTCAACCAGAACACAGAACTGTTCAATACTGCTGTTATGAGGCAGAAATAGATGGCGATGTTGCCTCCGAAGTTCTATCACCCAATTAACAGAAGCACATTTAAATACCTAAGTGAAGTTAAATAACATATCAATTGGATTTATAAGTATAGTAGGCGGCAATGATATGAAATGACTTCCATAATTAAAATGAATAGGATAGAAAAAAAATACAATTACACAAAAGAAAAACTGGTCTGTCGCATCCATATTACACTTATGTAATTTTTTAAGAATAATGAGGTGGACATTTTTATAACAAAGGTCCTTGGCCGTGCATCTCGATCTTAATGTTATCTCTAATAGGTCAATAAATAAGCAGCGACGTGCGAGCTTCGGCGACATATACACGCCGAGGGTTAAAACAAAAAGACGGGACTTCATAAACGTACTTATATCTAAAAGGTTTTATTCATATTTATTCAAGTTTTATAGCCTGTGAATCACTTCTAAGTATAACACGATAGCTATTCCGTAGAATACTTATGGAAATTGATATTGATTTCATTACTACGTCGGCTAGTTTGCCAAGTAATAGTTTGCGATGTGTATTTTGTTAACACGTCCTTATCAATGATTATCAGATTGTTAATAAGCAATATACTTAATCCAAAATTTTGAAACGAGATCCTAATAAACAAATACACGTTAAAAAGGCGTAAGTTTGGATTTTTTATCGAGAATGCAAATGAGTACTGAATTATAAACATTCACAAAAAACTTTATCAAGATTATATATCTTGCAATCGAACTTATGAATGAAATGTAAACAGCCACAATGAAATGATATAAATGATAGCGGGCTCGCCGGAGCGGCCGACCACAATCTCGGGGCGGCATCTGAGGCTAGGCCGGAGACCCATCCCGTCCGCTTTATGATCTCCCACTCTTTTATTTAGATATTTGTACGTATCCCCTCATTTTTATTCACCCAAAAACATTATTATGCATATATAAGTACTCGTTTATTTTATTCCCATCGTTATTTTAATGCCTTAAGTATCAAAGCTGGCTCTGTCACCTCGCTTACCTGCGACCCTGTGAGATGTAGCGGCAATATTTAAAAGATAGCCAGATAAGGTCTCTTTAAAGCCATTTGATGTAACTCGACGCTCGAACCCTGATATATTTTATGACACACGGAAGATTCACTGAAGTATTTTTATCCGTCAATAATCGTAGGTACTATATATCTAAATTACAGTTTAGTTTAATTATTTTTAATAATCAGATGTAACGCTGAACTGTAAATTAGTCTAGGGTTAATTGGAAGAATTCATAAAATTTTGTATCATTGAAGTAATTTATTTACAATAAACTTTTAGTATGAAGAGCTTGGTATGGTAAAGTTGTAAATTATGAATTACTACTCTTTACATTTCTATCATAGAGCGTAATGTTAACTTTAAATAGTGAGAGGTAAAGCGTAAAACTCTTCACAGCAAGAGCTTGGCGAGAACTCATTCTAAGCTAGATATAAATGGCACTCCCTGGCGGAGTAAAACTAAAGTCGACGATGATTATAATTATGAAATCGAGGAACTATATATGGAATATGAAAAGTATATATCCACTAATATTACCATCGTTATGTGAAACATGAACTTTCTAATTATGTAGTATTAACATAGAGAAGAAATATCTTAAGGAAAAAATCATTATGATATTCTATACACAACATACAACGGGATTTTCATACAACATAAATGTTGCGTGAAAATCCCGTCCAAATAGGTCCAGTCATTTCTAAGATTACCCAAACGCTTTCTATCCTCATAGCCCCATACTAGGATTGCCTGTGTCATGGGTGCCATGGACACATACAAGAAGAGTGCACAAACACCCAGATCCAGAACAGCTGGCGGCAATACAAATTCATCATTTAGATGTCTGTCTGGCCGGAAATCGAGTCCGGAACCCCCTGCGTGTCAGACCGGTATGGTAACCGCTGCACCACATGGGCCGTCAGGTCAATAGTTTGATATATATCGTATATAGATAGTATGATAATTTGCAGAAACCTGCTACGGCACTTAATTGACACGAGGCAGCTAGCAGCCGGTAGCACCGCCCGCCGGCGCCCCGCTGCGCCCGGCGTGCGACGCCTGACGACGCTTTATTTTATTTATTTAATCATTAAATCAACAGTTTGTGTGGAAGTGTATATTCTTGAAGATTTTATGTACTCTACCGTCTTTTAGCGTGAAGAAGTAATCATTAGATACTAGAAAAACTTCAAGGAAAAATGTAGCAATCACTCTGGGTTCTGTTATTGATCAAATTATGGTTATGTCGGTCTGTTTTTACGTTAAAAAGAAAGCACAATTAAAGCCTTAAATGTATTTATAAATGGCAAGTGCCAAAGTCATTGACATTGGTTTGATGCTCCCGAGGAGGGTACCACACCTTTTTTTCGTAGTATAGATTTAGTAAAGGATTCTGTAGTGCGTCGAAGAACTTATCATAGAAGTTTTCTTTTATCATATTATTTACTATTTAACTTGAAATACTATGCTCTGTATACAAACAACGCTTGGTTGATGAATTTCGTTTTGATCCGCATGAATCGGCTCATAACACATTCCATTTTAGTCTTCCGGGTTTATATAACTACCTAGTTAAAACATTTATAAACTATTTTTTATTATATAACATAAACTGTTTTTTTTTATATAACATAAACTGGATTTATTTAATCCGTCAGTGACTTGTATGGGGAGACATTCATAAATAAGTTTTCGTAATTTCACTACATCATTACAGAGCGGTTTATAGAATAAATCTGCGTTCTAAATTAATTTATATAATCCCAGTATTCTTCGAGGAAGCTGGTTGTGACATATGAACAGGCAAACAAACAGACGGGCCGTTCCGTTTTTGCGATTTAGGGACGGAGCCTTTGAAATAGTCTGTAAGCCGTATGTATAGTTAGGTTATATGTATCATATTTCTATATATTTACATAAATAAATTGTACAAATATATTCAAAGTCCAGTAACAATTAGCCGCGAGGTGGATATGGTAGCACCCCCCGCTGGGCCCCCGTGGGGCGCCCGTCGCGCACTCATATTTAATATCTTAATAACCGTTTAGCCGGCGTTAGGGTACACTGGGTAATTATCCAATTTGTGTTCTGTATTTGACACTGATTAACGCCTTTGTCCAAATACGAATAAATTAAATTGATAGTGTATTCTTAGAAATTAAAGATTGGAAGCGAGCATATACTTTATTTAAAAACATAAATCTAACAAATAACGTGGATATTATGAAAATATTCACTAAACTAGAAAAGATAACATCGGACAGAGTTATTTAGCGAGTTTTTAATATTTTCACGAGTCAAGAAAAAATGACGGAAAAAATGTAAGTGGCGCGCTCCTCTCGCCACTTGTCTATGATTTTTTTTTCTTGTTTCTAAAAGTATATATAAAGATATGTAGATATAATGTGTCTGTCTGATTGCTTAGCCGCAAGCGTATCATGCCGGCGCAGTTACGTTTCTGTAGAACATAAATGCTTCGTAGCCTATTCAAGTAACTTTGTTGTAACATTGATAGCTTATTGCGCATGGTCCTGTGGGTGTATTAAAGCGGTTCGCCGGGCTCGAGAGGTCCGAGCTGCGCTTCAGCCGGTGTTACATCGAGGATACTGTTACGATCCAAACGAGGGATACAAGATCAACACGTAGCTTAAACAGTACTCGTTTGTCGACGATCAGTATGCTGTTGCTGGATGAGTTTGAGGTCAAGATAGTCCGGCATAAGCACCACACATTCATCTCAGAGAGTAAGCCATTCACCACAGTCGTTTACCTGGAACAAGACCTTTATGGGGAATTCATAGCACAGACATATCTCGATTGGTGAGTGTTTGGTAGCTGCGAGCGCCAGAATGACTGATGTCTGCTTAACAACAGGGTTATATAACATGGCGGTATCCGACTTCCTTAACAATTGCTCAGATAAAAAGGGATTCCTCTTCATCTTTGTCTTAGCAGACAAGGTCGTGGCATAGAATGTCGTCATTCGTTGTCTGTGTATGATTTTCAAATATGAACTATCATTTTGTTAAGTAAAGCGTGTTTTCGATTGCAAAACATAAAAAAAACTGTATTTAGTAATCGTCATGGCTGCCTGTACGAGCTAATTTTGGAAATCAGTTTTGACGTACTTCACGCAAAAATACACAATTTTATAAGACGTGAAAAAGATATTTTTATTCTGAATATATAAATAGTATCAGTTTAAATTTCCCAATTTGAGTTTCAGATTTTACACTAATTAAGGACTTTATAGGCATAATGAATTGGCATGGTTACAAATGATCATAAAACACTCTGCCAACAAACTGAAATGATCAAGTTTCTTTTACGACAAAATGGCTTATAAACCTTAGTTTAATATCGAGTCAAATTTACGACTACATGTGAACTCCTCTGAATTTTGTTAATATTATGTACATTTTAATAACAATCGGCATGTAAATGTTAAAGTAAGATTAAATAATAAACTGACTTTGATTTTTATAAATAATAAATAGTTAATAAGCAGCATGTAAATATTAAAGTAACAATAAACAATAAACTGACTTTGATTTTTATAAATAATAAATAG
>DWKL01000040.1:0-28895 GCA_018249415.1 Phareas burnsi | reverse complement strand
GTGTCCATGGGATGTGGTGACCACTTAACATCAGGTGGCCTGCATGCTCGTTTGCTACTTTACAAACATAAAAAAAAAACGTAGCAAGACCCGATGACAGTATTTTATGACAATGATCTGGTATTCTCGCCAAGACCATAAGCTCGTGGTAAAAACACAGCCATAGCTGCACGCCTGTTAGTACCTGTACAGCAATAATGACTTGAAGCACGGTTTTATAGTTTTTTATTACTATAATTAAAAATAAGAAATTTTAAAATGCAAGAATTACATCGCAGTGACCACTAGGCTGGTTAAAATTCCGGCCTCGGACGCTGGGTGTCCTAGGTGCGAATCCTTCACCTCAAATTTTAGAAGTTATGTGCATATTAGAAATAAAATATCACTTGCTTTAACAGTGAAAGAAAACATCGTCAGGAAATCGACATCTGAAAGTTCTCCGTAAAGTTCTCGAAAGTGTCTAAAGTCTATCAATCCGTACTTGGCCAGCGTTGACTATGGCCTAACAATTGGCGGCTTTTTCTACGTTCTTCGCCCACGATTGTCCGACGAGGCAAGTAAATAATCAAAGGCCATGACATATTAAATTCCCTGACAGTTCCCGTCACTATCTACAATGTAAAGAGACAAAAGAATAACTGATGTCCGACATTAATCCTAATGTACCAATCTACTGGCTAAACGTCATTTAATCTAAACAAAAATATTTCAATGCGCCCAATAAAACTATGGAAGAGAAAAAACCTGGGCTGGAACACTGCTCGTAAGGTATTCGATGAGTATGACTTCTGAGAAGCAATGCCACTGTCATATCACGACGCGTAGGGAGGACAGTACGCGGAGAATTCACTTGTCGATGTTCCCAGGTTTATATTTTAATTAAGATAAAATCACTGTTAGCGTATAAAAAATTGTACGCTTCTCCTTTTTTTTATGTTTGTAAAGTAGCAAATGAGCATGCAGGCCACCTGATATTAAGTGGTCACCGCAACCCATGGACACCCACATCTAACCTCAAACAAAACCGAAGTTCCGTTTGAGGTTGTATATGCGTCACTACTCCTGAGGACTATGATGGTCGCCTCGCTATATGTCTGCCTGACAATTGCACCTCTCCAACCGAAATACAACAACTGCTTTACGGCGGAGTATGAGGGCGGCGGTGGTAATTCCCCAGACGAACGATTCTTCTACCACCCTCTCAAATTCGTTATTTTAGAAGCGATCAGCATTTCCCTAATTATTTCTAATAAGTTTAGTGTTATGTGTGATACTTTCAATTTAATTACTTATTGCCTTTGCTTTTGTCCTTTAAAAACATCGATATTTTTTGGAAATCGTTGATGCGACCTTCGGGACTTCATGAACGAAGACCTCGTGTATATCCGAAACCGATAAATCCAAGTGAAATAAGCCGTTTAAAATTTATCAAATATGTATTAAAAATACTCACGAAACATTGATAATACTTTTAATAGATACATTTTTCTATAAACTCTTAATATGAATTTGGAAATAACTTGGGAAAGAACAGAAAGCCTATACTTACAACTCTTTTCTCAAAACATTATATATTAGTCAGGTTATCAATAACTTAAATACAGTAAAAATATGTACTTTACCATAAAAGAAATCCTTTACGGTATCTCACGTTTATTCTGTTACATCTCGACTAGTATCTTTTAGTAGATAAAAAAAATATAGTTTAACTGTACCATATTGCCCTTTGTAAATCGTAATGTTTTTTTTGTTTTTCTTGTAATATCAATATTTCACATATTCTTTATTTAACAAAATGTATGAAAGTAAAAGGTCAGTGGACCATGGTTGAGCCACTCTCACGCACACCTCATGAAGATGTTGATCTAAGGGGGTTGGGGGTGGCCGAAAAACAGCGCTACATGAGGTTTCAAATCCATGTAGCAACAGCTGAGACACCCCCATTTCCTTAGAGTCTTCTTCTTCTTCTTTCTTTTTAATAAGTTGTAATATCCAAGGAAATAAATTATATTATTAAATTATGATATTACAGCACTTGCGTCTTTAAATACCCCAACACATAATGATTGCAAAAATTCAAGCCGATTTAATATACGTAAGACCTTTGTTGTTCTCATAAAATAAAACGATTGAAAACATCGATATATCGATACATTCGCCGCACGTCCGTCACTGAGGCGCAAGCGCAGGCGCACGACAGATGATCAGTCATGGGGCCAGATGCTGCGATAAGCCCGCAGTAGCCACTCATTAATCTACCCACTCCCCACCACTACTTTAATAATTAACCGGACAGTTACACATAGGCAGAGATTCGTAGAATCTCGACCGATACTGTTACCATCCGAATTTCATAGCCGCTCTAATAGAAATTAGATGTCATACGACTCTTATTTATGTACGGAGGCCGCTAGAGACCGGGCTTGTCAGGTGCTTTATCAATTCGATTTTTTACATAAAATAATGTCACGTTCTAAATTGTATGTATTTGTAAATCTTGAGAGATCAGATATCTTCGTTTTGTAGTAATATCTAAACGGCTTCCGTTCAGTTAAGCTTCGTTTCACTTTAAATACGTTTTAATACTTCTTATTATAATAATGGACGGCGATAAATAGAGTTCATTATTTTGTACATTGAAACAAACTCATAAACATACAAACAAACAAACAAGTAACTTTATGACTACAAATAGCTTGCATCTGTCGCCAATAAAACCTGTAAACAGTAATTTAGAACGACTTTGCACATCTCATTTGTGGTAAAGAAAAATGTTCTGCCTTTCGAGATCATAACGTGCGCATACATTCAAAGGACATTACGCGACTGGTTTTAGACGCTCGTCCGGACATAAGACGGGGAAGTTAGTGATATTGCGAGGTTTAAGTGGGCTTCTTCATGAGGTGTGCAGTAAATGCCAAAAGCTGCGATTTTAAGGTCGGTAGCGATATAACGCGAGCGTCGCACCGCTTTAACTGACGAGTGTTTATCAATCAAGTGCCGGGTTTACGAGCGCAGCTGGTTTAATGTCTCAGCAGTAAAATGGTGCGTTTGTTCAGGAACGTTTGTAGTAAATGTGAGGGCTGTCGACACATTTTTTAATTGATCGTTGCACACACATTATTGTACTAATATCGATGTATGGCTGCAACCTTTTTCACGTCCCACTGCTGGTCACTGGTTCACTCTACAACTGGAGGAGACCTGCAACATACTCCAGCACGCTCCGATGCTTATTGGCAAAGTTACGAGTTAATTGTCAGTGTTGAATGTAGGGGAATGTCAGATGTTGTCAAACCGCTCTCAAGGCCTCCTACAAGATGGCCGAGACCGATAGCTTAAGGTACCCTCCCAAGCACGGAAGCGCGCATGGAATTTAGCCACTAGCAATCACCCCTTCAACTCCCAACCACGCCCGACATTGAACTTTGTAGATCGGTTACGATCTACGCAAACTATGCGCATTTCGATATGGTATGGTATGATAGTACTTAATATGACAACAAAGTGTAGTTAGTTTTATATTGCATTTTAGTGTTAACATTTTAGTGTCAACATTTTAGTGTTAACATTTTAGGGTCATAAAGTAATATCTATATTCGCCGGGAGGTATTCATTCACCTTAAAAACTACCCAAGCTGAGAAGCCTGTAGTCCCCAGCTAATCTTTCCCTGTCTTCACTGGAAACTACCCAGGCAAAGAGGGTACCCTCGAGGCCCGTAGTCCCCAGGTACTCATCCCTTTTTTCATTAGGGTCTCGGAGTCGTAGCGTGGGTCCCAATTTTAGTTAGTGTAGTTAGTGATATATATTTTTGGAGTTGTTAAGTAGTAGCTATAGAGAGTTTGAAAGGTGGTAGAACTGTATGTTAGGACGGGAGTACCAACTTCGCCGTCATAATCCCCCGGGAAGCAGTTTTTGTATTTCGGTTGGAGAAATGCGGTTGCCGGGCACATTTACACATACCATGTTAGTCCTCAGGAGTGACGCATCTACGTTAACGTAACTTTAGATAATACTGTAGTTTTGCTGTAGTAAATGTAGGTGTCAATGAGCTGCAGTGACCACTTAACATTAGGTGACCTGCACGTTCGTTTGCTACTCTTCAAACATACAAAAGAAGTAAAATAGTATTAGATATAAACAGAGTAATTACCAAGAGAAAGGAGAAGGTGGTCAAATTCCTTGAGGTTTTGTTTCCGCTGGCACCGCCGTCTATATCTGGCTTATAGACTGTAACCCAGCTGTTCTGTTTTGAGGTGTGGTGAAGCAGATATACTTTTATGAGGCGTCCGACTTCATCCCGAAGAATAATATCTGTAGTCCTTAATTGGAACAAAGTGTAGGATTGACATATTTAATTACGTAACGAGTACTCACGATTTGCGGTTTCTTAATGGCCTATATTTGCCTATATTTATATGTTGGAGTCCTGTTCTATTTATGATGGGGGTTTGGTACTTCCGTTATATAGAAACCAGTGAGTGAAGATACAGTATGTGTGTGTGTGTGTGTGAACAGTGACGTGCTTTGTACTTTTATTTCTTGTATTTTTTCTTTTAATTATTTGTTTATATTTAAACTTTTTCACTTCAAAATTATCTATTTAACTAAAATTCTGTTAAAATTATTTTTTACTTTGTAGTAATTTTAAAATTGATACTTTTCTACTTACGGTTGGCATACTTAGTTATTTTTTCTTTTGAAATAAGCAAATTTGTACAATTCTCTCTCTTATCTTAAAATATTATTGTACACATTATTAAATTATGTGTACAATAAATAATCTGTCAAAAAATATATAAAACAATTAACATTTTAACATGACGTACGTAAGTAATCTTATGACTCTACATATTGAAATAAATTAATTTAAGAAAAAATTTAGAGCAAAAACGCCTTGTGTGAAAACCGCTTGGTAAATACAAGCGGTTTATTATTAAGGGAGTTACCGCGCCACGGGCGGGCCCTATAACCCTTCCGTTAGTGAGTTCGTTGATTGTCGAATGCTAATCTCACTATTATTGGCCATCATATTTTGAAATACACTGAACTAGGTTTACAAGGAATATCGAGACTCTTTTATAGTAGGCATTAAAATAGCAAATGAGTATGCAGTTTGAGAAATGTTAAGTGGCCCTTGAATATGGATTTACACAATAATTATTAAACAGTATTAAATTTGTATTTGTTTCCAATTATATATGTGACTGAAACATATCTTTTTTATTATGTTTGAAGAGAAGTAAATGAGTACGCAGGTCACCTGATAGGAAGTGGTCAATGCTGTCCATGGACATTTATAATCAACTCGAAATAAAATTGAAGTCCTACCTGAGATCAGGTACAGATGCATCGCTACTTCCTGTACGTGTTTCTTCCTTACCACACCCTCCAGACCAGAACACAAGCGTTGTACCCTATTGTTATAACGTAAAAATATTTAAGCGGTCACTGCAGGCCATAAACATCCACGTGTAACCTCAAACAGGCCTGAAGTCGGTTTACGCGTATCATCTTACCGCGTACGTACAAGATGTGGAACGAGCTTCCTCCTGAGGCATTCCCGGACCGCTATGATATGGGGTTCTTCAGTGCTAAAAGAGCTCTCCTTCAAGGCCGGCGACGCATTAGCGGTTCCTCTGGTGTTGCAAATGTCCATAGGCGACGGTGAACACTCTCCATCCGTCTGCTTTATCGCTAGGCTTAATATATAAAAAAAAGTACAATGTCCGAAGTTGTATATGTGTCATTACTCCTAAGAACCAAGATGGTTGCTTCGGTTTTAATATACCCGACAACCACATTTCTACGACCGAAATACAAAAATTGCTTCATGGTGGATCGTAATGGCGGCGGTAGTACCTCCCCTGTTGAACTATAGTTCTACCTGTCAAAAGTATATCCTATCTATATATTAACACATTGACTGGGGCGCTAATATTCGAAACGATCCACTCGTGCGGCGCGTAACGCAGGCGTGTTCCAGTACGGCGGCACACTCCGTATACGTGCGAGCCGCACGGGTGGCGCGGACAGTAACATGACAGGTGTGTTCGCCGCAATCAATGTGTTAATTAGGTAGATGTCTTGAAATTTTATCTGGTTAGAACACTTTGTGTGTTTGAGTCAAAGATTCATATTTGAGCATTGAAGTCTTGTTCTATATATTATTTTCTTCCCTTCTTGGACCCGGTTGATATCATTGGACAGCAGTCGTTAAATCTTATTGGAGGCCTTATAGGCGATTAGAAAACATCTGGCATGGTTTGCTATTAACCTACTCCCTCCTTTAATAGGCATTGGAGTAACATGGCGGAATATGCTCCAGTGTTCCCACAGTTGTGACGAAAGACGCGTGTCCAGCATGATACAAAAAGGATCGCAGAAACTGCCGCCGTTACCACGATCCAATCAACTGGGCCAAAATATAGGCAATTTAAAAAAAAGCATATCGTGGGTACCCTTTACGTAATTAAAATCCATTTCGAACCTATTTTAAGATACTCCTTTCAATATTTCAAGGTACCCATTTCAAGGTTCCTATTTTAAAGTATCTATTTTTAAGCATCTATTTTAAGGTACTTATTTTAAGATATCATGTTAAAAAAAATATTTCGAGGTACCCTTTTTAAGATACCTATTTCAAGGTATCTATTTTGAAGCACCTATTTCAAGGCAGTTAAAGACGTGAGACACAGGTAGTATTTGATAAAAGTTCCGACAAAGCTAATAAAAACGAGCGGATCACGTTTCACGACCTAGTCAAGAATTTGACATGATTCTAAGTCACCTCACGATTGGTCCCACGTGGTTAAATATACAAATAAATAAAATTAAAGTGGCTGTTTGTGATTTTAAAATACCACCATTTTAAAATGTGTGTTTAAATGTGTCGTAAATTAAACTTAGAGACAGTTTTAATAGAACTCTCGCTAGCAAATATAGGACTATAGAGAATCTTCTTTCTAATGGGTGGTAGAACTATAGCTCGACCGGGGAAGTACAACCAACTACCCAATAATAATATGTTACCAAATTTCATCTATATAGTGGCCAGTCTCGGAATAAAATAAAATGTCATATGGACAAACATGCATGCAAACATGACGTATGATGATGAAAAAGTAGTAAATTTAATAAACTAAACTAAAGTTTGACGATCCGTGTGGTGCTGCGGTAACCATAACCATATCAGTCTGACATTCAAAGAGTTTCGAGTTCGATTCCTGACTAGGCAGTCATTTAAAATATGACTTCAGATTCCTCCTCGGGGTCTGGATGTTTGTGCACCCATCTTTGTGTGAGTCTATAGCATCCACAAGACAGATAATCCTAGTGTGGGACTATACGTGTAGAAAGCGTTATTTTAAAAATATATATTCTTGCAAATAATTCTTCAATGGAAGCTTGCTTATCTATATCTTTAAAATATAATGTAGAGAATATACTTTATAATATGATAGAATTTTACCGTTTACAGTAGATCTCATCGTTACCACTGTTCTTGGAAGTCGTAAACGGCCCGTCGGACGCACTGTTTGTACGTCATCCCACTTTCTAAGTAAAGATGCATGCCCACTAAGCATAGCTTACTTTAAAAGCCTCTGTTTCGATTTTTTTTAACACGAACATCCCTTGACACCTGGGACCGCTTAAACTTCTCGGGATTTTTTAGTCCTAGCAAGGCGCAAGTCCTGATAGGTGGTAGAACTATAGTTCGTCTGGGGAAGTACCACTGCCGCCCTTGTAAACGGCCGTGAAGTAGTTTTAGTGTTTTGGTTGGAGAAGTAAGATGGCCGGGCACACTTACAGAGAGGCGACCATCTTAGTCCTCAGAATCAAGCGCAGACGTATCTACGCACGATCTCGGAGAGAACTTTAGTTTTGTTTGAGGTTCGACGTGGGTGTCCATGGGCAGCAGTGACCACTTCACTTCAGGTAGCCTGTACGTTCGATTGCTACGCTTAAAACATTAAAAAAAGGACCCTGTTGTATTTGGGATAAAAATAACCTGTCTGATAAAAATAAAATGTCCCTACAAAGTGACCAGTCTTAACGTGCAACACCGTCCAAGTCTTGTCATCTATATAAAAAAATGCCTTTGCAGGCACATTACATAGGTAGAAATATAGTTCATCCAAGGAAGTACCATTGCCGCCCTCGTAATCCGCCATGAAGCAATTCTTACGTTTCGAATGGAGAGATGCGGTTGCCGGGTACTCTTACAGCGGGGCGACTATCTCGCGCCCCCAGAAGTAGTGACGCATCTACGTACGACTTCAAAAATAACTACAGTTTTGTTTGAAGTTTGATGTGGGTGGCCATGGGCCGCAGTGACCACTTAACATCAAATGGCCTGCGTGTTCGTTTGCTACTATTCGTTAGTGACATAAAAAAATCGAAAGTCCTACTTTAAGATTGGTTTCCGAAACATGCAGTGGATATCCAACCTTAGGGCTATGGACGAAAAGCGGGGTCATGTTTTATTCATAACCACAGTAATGTACGTCAAGGTAAACTCTGACTGTTTTTGCGATGTCGCACGCCTCCAGTATATCATGTGACGAAATTATAGCTTTGTTCCCTTCCTTCCACTGGACTTATCGCCGCCATTTGCAATCCAAATGATAAATTCGCGAGTAATTGGACGCTGTGTATTCCTTGTTGAATGTCGATTTGGCGGCTCGACAGTGTTGAGCTTTTAATAAGTTTCTTATCTATATACTTGTATTTTCAAGTGTTGAGCTTTTAATAGGTTTCTTATCTATGTACTTATATTTTCATACAAACAAATAAACGCTTCATACACTCAGTAGAGCTCGGTCTACGGAGAGCAAGCCGGTAAATTGCCTAGAGCGGCAGGATTAAGGGCGGTAGCACGAAGTGAAAATCTTATAAAAGTCACATTGCTGAGCCCTGTAAAAAGTTAAGTGGTTAAAGGTTATGTCGGTTAAAAATAACACCAAATCATCTCTGGACTAATGGTCATAACTTGTATGGTGTCGTTGTAAAGCGGCAAGGATTATTATTGGCTGGAGCGGCAAAATAGCTCGATCGGGCCCTGAGTCAGAATCTCACACGTAATTAATAATAGTGCCAAATCTTTATGTGTGTCTATAGTGTCTACGACACGAGATCGTAATGTGCTACATAATTATTTATTAAACAATTACCTATGGATGCGGACTAATTGCTCTAAGCATTAAATCGTAGTCAAACTTCGAGCAGTAGTTGAAAAATGACGGCGGTTGTAAGTGGTGGTAAGGTAAAAGAAAAAATAACATTGAAAATAATTTTATATATTTTTAAAAGAATACACAAGCCGGCACAAGCTTGTAGAAGATTATTATTGTTATATTATAGGACTTTGTTTTACATACATTAATCAATTAACATAATAATTAATTGTTAGTTTTATTAACAGCAGTGTTAAATCAAAATGCATTATACCCTCCGTGCTCTGACTCCGGAGTCAGCGTTGTCACGCCCATTTCTGTCTTGTAACAGCTGTGTTAAACGCTTCTGTGTTCAGATTTGAAGGGCATAAGGACAATTAACACGTTGACTGCGGTGCTAATATTCGAAACAATCCACCCGCGCGGCGCGCGACATAACAGGCGTATTCCAGTACGGCGACATACACCGTATGCGTGCGAGCCGCACGGGTGGCGCGGATAGTGAACCACGACAGGTGCGTTTGCCGCAATCAATATGTTCAACGAAGTGTTCTAAAGCGACACAACAGTAGTTGACTTTACGTACGACTTCAATCCTACTTGGTGTTGACTACCAAATGTTGACTAGCAATTGTTGGCCCTCACAATACGGCGTATTGCAAATTCTTGTTTGGGTTGTTGTGGTTGTCGGGCACACCTACAAGCGATGTGATCATCTCACTCCTGAGTAGTGACGCGTCTGCGTACGCTGCGCACTGGACACGGGTCACCCCTCAGAATGACAAGGGCCGTGGTCCACCGCGCGGGCCGAGTGCGGTTTGGTAGGTTATATATATTAAACAATACCCTTAAATATAAATTTATCAAAATTCTCAATCGCCTACCCCAAAATCTATCAGAATGCCATCAGACATTAAGTTAACCTTTGAAAAACCTAACTTTAAGCAATATAATAAAGATTACATAAAAAAGAGAAGTTTACAGATAATCAAACCCAGAAATGATAAATTCATCTTAAATTTGCCTGATTGGGAATCGAACCTACAATATGGCGCAGTAGACCGTTACGGCTGTGCCATGCGGGTCTTGTTCCCTTAGCCGCATTTAAAATCAACAATGTCTAAGCATTCTCGAAACATAATAAGCCATTTAGCGCTCAATGACATAAATCACGAAGTTTAGTACCATGGCAATACTATTTCCATGTCATTAACATAGCTCGAGCGGGCAACGCTGAATGGACAGCTTATTAATATCATATTGCGGTCAAAAGTTAATCGGGTTTAAGTCGCTCGCATCGCCCAAGAAGATTCATCACAATCGTCATTATTCACACACAATTATGTAATTTCAATAAATGGAACTTATTGAATAGTGATGAGCGTCGGTAGGCTCGTACGGAACCCCCGCCGGGAACCTTACATCGCTCCGTCATTTAGGCACTCCATTCAAACTTGAAGTTTGACAAACCGTCCGCACGATCGTATCCATTGGTGCGTCGAACTGAACTTAAACTTACGTTCTCGTATGGAGTGTGTAATGTAAAACGTACATTGATAAAGGTCATGGTATGTAGTTGTAGAGAGGTAAATCTTCCAATAAGCACTTAGATCCTCATTGTTTAAAATAAATGCATTTTGTTTGAATAAATCGAACTGGTGAGCGGAGGTCGGTCTGCGTTAATGAACTCCAACCTAATAGGTAGTGCTCAACAGAACCCTATGGGGGCTCTTGTAAGAAAAAATAAATTTGCAAATTTTACATAAATACCCATCTGAAGTTGGTAGGCTAGGTTTTCCGTAATATTCCTAAACATTTAAGCGCTTCACATTTTCTATGTTGGTATGATTAACAGCTCGATAATATAATATATATTTACTTGACTCATCAACACATATTATCTCATTGCTGGACACGGGTCTTCTCTCAGAATGACACACCTGTCTAACCTAAACAGAAGAATTGCTTCAGGGCGGATTATGAGCGCGGAAGTGATACATACCTATAGGTCTACCATCTGTAAAAATGAACATAAAAAGGTTTACGATATATTACCTGTATCATCATCAACCCATTAGTATCCCACTGCTGGGAATGGGTCTCATTTCGAAATGAAAAGTTCTAGGCCATAGTCCACCGCGCTGACCGAGTGCGGATTGGTAGACTTTACGCACTTTAGAGAAATTTACAGAAAAATCTCAAACATATAGTTTTCCTCACGATGTTTTATTTCACCGTTAACGCAAGTGATAATGAATTTATAATACGTACGTATAACTCCGAAAAAATCAGATCAGCATGCCAGGGATTCGAACCCCGAATTCCTAGCCGTAAGGTCGAATTCACACCACTAGACTATCTGATTACCACCAACATACCATACCATTCCACGACTATACAAAAATTTAGTACCTGTATTGTATAAATGTAGAACTTGTACCTGTATAAATACATATATCCCTTACGTTCTGTCAAAACATATGTATCTCACCTAAATCAAAGTATGTAATAAAAGTGTGTAAAAAGAGGATTTGTTAAGTATGCACATTTGTATGTAAACAATGCTTTTAAAGCAAGTAGATAGATTATTTAAAACTCCTGAACTTTAACACCTAAGAACAAGTGGGTGCATACAAAGGTCATTTATCACTTCGCTTAAGAAAGCTACAATAATGGTGCACTAAGTGAACTGGCTACACGTTGTAATTGATTTATAGGCAAATATTAAATCTGTTCTCACCAGGCCCCGCATGAGTAATGACCGTGGCCAATGCTGTTTGAGGTTTTGTTACACAACCACTGCT
The DNA here is from genome assembly GCA_018249415.1 of Phareas burnsi. Taxonomy (NCBI): domain Eukaryota; kingdom Metazoa; phylum Arthropoda; class Insecta; order Lepidoptera; family Hesperiidae; genus Phareas; species Phareas burnsi. Next base: position 16,914 of record DWKL01000040.1, on the reverse strand, counting down.
TGATTGACACCCCATTCTGATCTACAATTAATAATAAAACTTGGCGATCGACTTCAATCCTTCACGTCTCGATATAGCTCGAAAGGAATTCCCTGACTAATTTAACCCTGTATCGATCATCTGTGTACAGCGAGTGTAAAATGTCAACAAAACGTCCGAGCTCAACAGAATCACACTTATCAAAACAATACAAAACGGGGGATGTTATCGATAATGATCGCGGGCACGACAAGCCTCTAAGTCCATTTTTTGTGGGTTGACATCGCGCTAATAATACTCATGAGAAAAATGCGCTGGACCCCCGTCATCCTCCTTTTGTTTTTAATTTCTACCTCAGTGGCACCGATTTAATTGGGCTCAACTCGAGCGAGCGCACCTTCGTATTTCACCTCGGCTCGCTTCATTTGAATATTTAAAGCATTTCGGGTCCCCGCCGCATTATTTTCTTTATTTACACAAATACAATATTTATATATTTATTTCAGGGCTGGCGTCATTTATTTGGTGACGTGACTTACCGATACGCGTCCTTCCCAGTATCGACATAGTTAACGCGTTGAATTCTCTCGCGTTCCATTTAAAACTTTGAAGTTGTTTGTTTGGTTCGTCTTTTTGTGAGGCCGCGTCGTTGCCGCGTGTGGCGAGCTCCGCTCTTCGTTGTTTTCTCGCCAGCCCTTATCTCGGACAAGATTGCTCGTTTTTAAATGAAGTTATATCGTCCCGATTGAACACCGGGCCACGGAGGCGAGGCGAATTTTTAATTAGTTTCCGAAGATAGAGAATTTTAAGGAGGAATGCGGAGTCGTGTTCCGAGTGTGCGCGGATTTCTTAATTGAGACGTGGATGCATCGGCCGGGCGACGAGGCGATTTGTTGAATGTGACGAGATTAATTATGAATTAAGGGCTTAAGTCGACGTGCCTGTTCATTGCACGTTGGCTGCGTTAACCACTATACTGTTATGGTCAGAATTAATGCGCACAATTTTCGTTTGTGCCGTATTGAAGAATCGCGTGACGCCGCTACGAAAGCTGATCACGTCGCTGACATGGTCATTTCATAAAATTACGATCCTCAAGCTTCTCGTTTTATTTGGCTTCCAACATTCAACAAAATTACTAACTTATGTTTTTAAGTATACAAACTAAATAGTTACAGGGAATATATATAAATAAATAGGAACATTCGTTATTTCCAACACAAATTACTTTATTATGAGTTTAAATTAATCGTCCAAGGAGTAAGCAACATTCATTTAGTCAATGGAAACAAGTGCAATGACGTTAAATCCAATATTTTCGGGTTCCCGTTGCATAAAATCCCGACACACCCTTGCAGCATCTTTTAAAAAGTCATCCGGGGTTGTCGGCCCGTGATTGATCGGGATCGACTTGCGCCCATCGAGTTCGAACAACGTTCCGTCTTTATGCACGAGTGTCACGAAATGATTGCTAATCGAATCATTGCTTTCTACATTTCCAGTGGCTTGTATAAGTTCTCTATAAGCTTCAAAAATTTCGGTGGTATTTTCTAGTAATGCTCCCTTCGCGGCAGCGTCGAGGCCGGTCGCGTCGTTCAAGTAATTCTTCAACAATCCATCATTTAAGTCGATGTGGTGTGTGTTGTTAGCGACGCTGTGCACCAAAGCTATGGTTCCGCAAACATTGCTGAGGACTTGTCTCAGGTGGAAGATGTCTTCAGGAGGATTTTGGCCTTTGCTCAGAATCTCGTTCTCTTGATCATGCCTAAACTGTTCGTACGTTTCCGAAAGAGGGAATAGTAGGATAAGTGCTAAAACAGGACGAGGAACCAGGCCCAAGGCATCCTCTTCCAAACTCAGAACGTCGACCATACGCCATTTATCCGGAACTCCCAGTTTTTGCAAGTATCTGTTCATAATTTCCGGGTCGGAATCCATCGCTAGAGTTTCTGCCATTCCGATTAATATTTTAGATTTCTAAATTAATTTGCTCACAACAGAATTTTCTTCAGGTGTCAAATTTATTTTTTACGTTTGAAAGAATCGACGTAAGAAGTTTAACGTAACAAATGTAAAGAGGTTCTAAGTAACAACAAAATTTTATTCTGTATTAGCGCTGTTAATAAATAAATACTCTTAATTACTCGTATTATTGTTATAGATTGCATATGTACCTACGTACTAGGGACGTTCTACTCTTAGCTAACCTGTCAAAACCCTGGCACTGTGCTCCACGGTGCGAGGAATAGGTGAGTATTATTCGGGCCTCGAGAATACCCTATTTGCCCATGTTCTCTTAGAGGTGAATACCCCTCTATAATACTGATTATTATTATTTTTTTATGTTTGTAAAGTAGCAAACGAGCATGCAAGCCACCTGATGTTAAGTGGTCACCGCAGCCCATGGTCACGCACATCCAACCCCAAACAAAACCGAAGTTCCATTTGAGGTTGTATATGGATATAGATGCGTCACTATTCCTGAGGACTATAATTGGTTGCCTCGCTATATGTGTGCCTGGCAACCGCATTTCTCCAACCGAAAGACAACAACAGCTACACGGCGGATTATGAGGGCGGCGGTGGTACTTATAATGTTAAATAGAATATTATAATGTAATATGAAAACATAGCCATTAGACCCATGCCCACTGTTTAGTGGGTGCCTAATAATATCGATTAATATTAATCATTCGAATCGAATATCGATTATTATGTTAAGCTATATTAGATTATTTATTAGAGTATTTACACACTGCACTAAAGTAAAAGTATTTTATTATCATTTGGAATCTTTTCACACCTTTTATTTAAATTTCGATATATGTAAAAATCTACCTAATATTATACCACATTACTTCTCTAATGTCGGGTGCAGTTTTCCAGAATGAGAAATCCGAAGCCACGAACCACCACACTGTCCAAGTGCCGGTTGGTACATCTCTCCCTGCTCTCAGAACATGATATAAAATGTTTCGATCTGTTGAACCATTCTGGTAAAACCCTCGCAATGTTTTCTTCACCGTTAAGGTGTTCGACACTTAGAAACTTTAGAAGTACGCGAGGTTTAAACTCGGACCTCTGGAATTGAAAGTCCAAATTCATACCGTCAGGCTGTTATAGCTTCATACCACATTTTATGTATATTTAATAACAGGGAAATAACATTAACACATTGACTGCGGCGGACACACTTTTCGTGTTTTACTGTCCGCGCTACCCGTGCGGCTCGCACGCATGCGTTGTGAGCCACCGCACTGGAACACGCCTGTTGCATTACGCACAGCACGGGTGTTGATTCGAATATTAGCCGCCGCAGTCAACATGTTAAATGAAGAAAAGCACTATTTAACTACATCGGTTTAAATAAATCTCTTCACTGGAGTGTATTCATCTAGGTAATAAATAAAGCGCTTACATTATAGATTAGAGTTAATAAGTAATATAGGTTCCTACTTACATATTATAATGGAAACAACCTGACTGAGACTCGACCCTTAGCTTAATGAGAAATAATTAAGCCAATTGAAATATAATGATAGCAGACATGCCACGAGGTATTACGAGTGATTAAAAAGATGTTTGTTAATTTAATACTTAACATAGACGTAAAGTGGCAATCGTATGTAACGGCCCCAGTTACATACAAAGGCAAAAAGCGATTAAGTCAACAAAGTCAATATCGGCACGCATGTAAGTGCAATTGTAATTAATTGCGTCAGCTTCGCAGGTGCGTTGTGTCAAATATACGTTTTTTTCTTCCGTGGTCGTGTCCGCTGTAGGGCTGTCCACTCGTATAAGTGATGGTGTGATGACGACCAGGTGCCGATTGCTCTCACGATGTATTGTATATCTATGGTTTGTATAGATAAACAATATTGACGTAGATTGTCATTGTAAAATAAGTACCATAAATACAGAACATAAATACTGTATGAATATTATGGTCACGGATAAATACAAAGACAATAACAATTATTCTGCCGTCTGCAGAACTGACCGATATGTCTTGGGAGTAATTCAACTGTTTTTGAGAGGACTTTCACGAATCGAGTCCGATCTCTAACGATTAGTTTAGCTTTATGTTGTGGGTCTGGGTGTTTATACTATCGTCTTCGCGCGTGTGCGTGGCACCGACGACGTACAAAATCCTAGAATGGGGCTATGAGTGTAGAAAGTTAGTGTGTGTGAAAGTTTTAGGTACCTATATCATTTAAATTTTTACAAAGTATGTATATCTGTGTAGATATGAAGGTACCTATTACCTTCTAGAAAATCATTCCTACGTACATTTTTCATTATAACTTTAATAGATAATAATTGTATAATAATACTAAAAAAACAATTATTTATCATTATTTTAATAATCTCACAACGACATTAAGTGACAACCATATAACGAGATTAACTTTTCATCAGAGCAGCAACAATGTTGTCTTCAAAGATTCGCCAGAATAAACTTAAATTGTGTTTAAAGACAAAAATAACGGGATGCAATGAGTCAGAGCGATCAGCGATAGAAGATAAGCGATCGATTTCGAAAAGCAAATAAGGATGCATAATTTGCATTTAAATATGTAGTAGTTTGTAGGGTTATTTTTAATTATCCAAGTACATTTTTAAATATCCATTACTTAATTAGTCGCAAACGCATTTTACTTGTGCGATTAGTGCCCTTTTTATAGAGGGGGGAATCCTAAAAGGATAACCAACCTACTGGGGGAGATTGGGTTATACCTACTCTTGTTGGGGTTGATGTATGTTAGGTTATATTCTTACTAAAACACCGGTGTCCAGTCATGTAGGCAGGATTTGGGATCTCTGTACCTGTGATTGCCCTCAGGCGCTACTCCTGTCCTGTCTGAGCGACACATACGCTGACGGCAATTGCCACTTTGTGTAGCATAAAAGAAACAAGCGAGCATACAACCCACTTAACGGCAAGCCTCTGTCGCCTTTGGACATCGGTAATTAAGACCACTGATATTTAAGCAACACAATTATGGTCTCAATACAGGTGGACTGAGGCTTAAGTGAAAACTCCGGAATTATATATAATATCATCATCATCATCATCATCATCAACCCATGAATGCCCCAGTGCTGGGCACGGGTCTCCCCGCAGATTGAGGGTTAGTCCATAGTCCACCGCACTGGCCAAATCCGGATTGGTAGACTTCACACACCTTCAAGAACTTTACAGAAAACTCTCAGGCATGCAGGTTTCCTTACGATGTTTTCCTTCACTGTTAAAGCAAGTGATAATTAATATGTAATACGCAGATAACTTCGAAAAATCAATGGTGCGAGCGGGATTTGAACGTCATTTGCGGCAAACAAACCTGTCGTGCTTTACTGTCCGCGCCACCCGTGCGGCTCGCACGCATACGGCGTGTGTCGCCGTACGTTACGCGCCGCACGGTTGGATCGCGTCGAATATTAGCGCCGCAGTCAATGTGTTAAATAACTCAAATCGTTTCAGAACGATTTCAATTAGGTATGTTTATTTCATCCCACGATATAGCCAACTTACGGTGATAAGAATTAAAACAATGCCTACGAACTGACCGCTATTGGGTAATTTAGAAAGGCGTAGCAACATTTATCAGTAATGGCGTAAAGGGTCAGTCAAGATACCAGAAAGACTAATTTTATTGTTAACTCACTTTACCCAGCTAGGTAAATCGATCTAACCTTTACTTTCGCAATTCGGCCTACGAAATAATATCACTAATATCTACGTTTGTAGTTCTAATACCTATATTTTAGTCAACAAATATGGGAGAATTCCTCTCTCTACCTGGTCGCACCATTATGGTCTTTCAGGTACAGTTATGGGGAACATCAAATTTTCCTTTATGAAACACGATTGGTCTTACATGCCAGTTGTCTGTCGACATATAGGAGAGATTTTTGATATTCTGACATGTACCCGGGGCCTGATGTTCCGCCTGTGCGGTATCAAATCGCTGCACAGCGGAAGATTCAGACGATCCCAATATAAAATAAATAATAAATTATATTGTATATTGTACATATTACTAAATAATAATCAAGGACATAATAAAAAATATATATATGGGCGAATTTACTTGATTTCCAGTAGAAATGTATGCGACATGCGATTTCCCTTTTTGTTTGAAGAGTAAAAAAACGTTAGCTGATGTTAAGTGGTCATTGCAGCCCATGGACACATCTAACCTTAAGCAGGACTGAAGTTTTGAGGTCGTAAGTGCGTTCCGATTCCTGAGGACTAAGATAGTCGCGCTTCTAAGTGTACCCGACAGCCACACTTCTCCAGATGAAACAAAAATTACTTCACAGCCGATTGTGAAAGCGGCGCTGGTACATCCCCGGTCGAAATATAGTTCCCCGGTTAAAGTTTTGACACATGTAAATGAAAGCAAAACTTTCGAACAAACTGTCTACACTGATACTGATTACTATTTTTTATTACATTCATATGGAATATCCTTAGAAAAGTATCCTAACTCGTCCCAAGGATAATAAACACACAGACGCATACACGCACACACATAGACACACGCACGCACACGCACGTGCGGTCGCGCACGCACGCACGCACACATACATCTATCTCAGTGCATTTCAAACAAAATAGTGGAAAAATAAAAAACAAAATAATTTCATCTAAATATTTATTTCGCTCGTTTGCGTACAATTAGAAACGGTTACACACCACTATTAGCAACGCTCTCCTATCCGCTACACTTTGTACTGAACAATTCATTTGGCGACCAATGTTTCTTATCTACGGTCGTCAGTGAATACATCAAGCGTATTTTATTACACATTACTATTATTGTTGCGACGAAGGGCGCTTACTCCCGACTTGTGCAGATCTAGTGTGGCAACCGCTGTGACCACACATCGTGAGCATTTCGGTGCTTCGAAGTTGTTATTCGATAACAGACTTAAAACTCGACGAAGATTTTGTGGGCGGGTTGAAGAATATCTCACAGTGGTCGACTTTAACCTGTGTTTCCCTCCACCAATCCGGATCGGAGCAGCGTGGTGGAGCATGCTCCAGCTCCATGTTGTAAGAAGAGACTTATGATCCCTTGAATAAAACCCCATTATTGCGATAATATTCTAAAATGTAACAATTTCGGTACTATGGAGTATGAAAAATACAATTTTATACGAACATTATATTAGTAATAAATAATATTGTGTGCGTTTGTTTGTGTCCTGATTACTCGGTTAATCGTTCAGTCCATATTATCTACGCTTTGCATACATGTAGCTGGTGATATCGAAACAACTATATGTATGTCGGAATGAAAATATATAACTTTTTATCCCGCAAAAGGAATTAAAAAAAAAGTTATACATAATACAAATAAACTGCAACATTTCATGCAATTCCTCGCAGAAGAATCGAGTTCACGATTAACACTACACGAGTTTTTTTTTTTTTTACATTCAGTAAACTAAATCTACATCATTTAATATATCTTTAAATTTTTAATTACGCAACGGGTAATCACGATACGCTGTTATTTAATTGCCAATTAAAAAACCGCGTATCGTCAGTAGCCGTTACGTAATTAAAATGTATAATATCAGCGATAATATTAGCTTAAAATTTTATCATTTAAAAGGGTCAATAGTTTCAAAAGTTGTGGGCAATAATTTATCATTTGAGCTCTGTTACTTGGTAATATTTTATTCAAATGTTGGTTGCAACCGTATTTATGACTCACTGCTGGGCACGGGTCTGACCCATAACTGGGGGAGGCCCGGAGCATACTGCACCACGCTGCTCCAATGCGGTTTGGTGGAGATTCGAATGTCACTGTTGACATATTCACTGACAAACGGAAAATGTTCAAAATCCTACCAATATCGAGCAGAAATTTGAGCGACATCCTTCACAATTAGGTAAATGACGAAATAAATAAACGATATTTCACTACACTTTGAGATAATCGTACGTTACAAAAATAGCCGAAGAATTTTTTGGTAAAATTACAATATAATCGTTACATTCAAATCGTATTAAATATAGCTATATAAACGCTACAGAGAAACGTAATATTCACGTAACAAATACAATACATAATAATCGATCACACTTACAAGCGATAATTTGAAATAACTCACTACTGGATAATATCAGTCAAAACCATTTAAACTTAGGTAACTCAATACGGTTGTATAGCGAGACACTATTTTCAATATGGATACGTCAAATGACCTGATCGCCTGCGGAAGACTCCACGCTATTAATCCTAGTTTTCATGCTATGTGGACGCTAGTCATTTTTACAATCGATAATATTTTATAACTGCCAATATAAATGTAATACGTTAGCTACGCCTCATAGATTTTGGGTAAATTATAAATAAAATACTCAAAGTAATTTAATGAAATTACTAAAATAATTTTGCCGCAAAATGTTTTTTAATTTTAGTAGAAACAGGTAACAGTGAAATGTATACCACGTAAATATTATTATATATAATATATATTTTTATTCCAAAAGAACTGCCAAAATCACTGTCTCCCAGAGGGGACTTTTAAGCAAGGTGCGGGGAGTAAAATATTACTCTATGGTTATTTTCCCTTTAAAAAGTGTTATTTTTTTATATTGATTGAAAAACCTGTGCGCTGGACTTGAGGGCGGTGCCACGAGCGAAAGCTCGTTTCAAATTAAAAGCTTTGTACAAATACAACTTCAGTACCCGCGTTATGACAATATCTATGTTGTAAATCATTTTAACAGGTAGTAGAACTTTAGTTCGTCCGGGGAGGTACTGCACTCTGTATCTCTTGTTTTGTTTGGAGATACGCGGATGCTGGGTACAGTGAACCGACCATCTTAGTCCTCAGGAGTAATGATACATTTACGTACGACCTCAGGCAGAACTTCAGTCCTGTCTGAGGTTCAGTGTGGGTGTCCACGGGCTGCAGTGATCACTTAACATCAGATGGCACGCACGCTCGTTTGTTACTCTTCTCACATAAAAAAACTAAAAACTAAATAGACTATAGTTAAAATAGTGTCTTGGCTAACAACTACCGTCAACACGTACGATGTAGGGCCCATTGGTAGAAGTTGGACATTGAGTACTTTCAACTATGACTGGAGATCGTTACAGATGTTCAATATTTGCGTACTGACGGTACATATGCCGTCCCTGCCCTAGGAACGATTTGCTATAATATAAGCCTTTACGATCAGCGTTAATTTTGATATTTAGCTTTGTTGATGAACCTATATTTTTATTGACAAAATGTTATGGTGCATTTAGAGTACGGATCGACTATACCCTGCCTGTACGATTAGGCTCCTTACCAACATTAGGTGAAATATATTAAATCGCATAGACATAAAAATACATTGTACATTGCACACTGTATGAAAATATAGCGAGCCAGTGGCCTAAGAACAAAATCACGACTTTTATTAATTTTAAAGATTATTTTACGGTACCCTTCGCTTGGTTCTTCAAACAAGGTTCAAACGATTAAGCCTAAAAATCTACACCTTCGAAATATCCAATATATTTCCAAGGTGTGGATTTTCAAAATATTCTATTTTTGCTTACAACATATTTCTAATATTTATTATTCAGTACCATAATTATGTAATGCGTATCGCAACCCTACTCACGGTACATACAGTACCACTGGCAACCCTACAATGTGCCACACAGTACGGACTAGCAAAAACTGAACTCGCAATCATAGCAGGTAACTGAGCAAGTTATACAAATGGGCCTACAAAAGCTGCTTAGTAATAAATCGAATACAAACAGTAACCGAGCCTTAAAGATACTTTACGAGTACATACGAATAAACAGATTATAATATACAATAATAATAATAGCAGTAAAATGTATCAGAAATTGTTCGTTGGAAATGTAAACTTATCGCCTAACACTTAAGGTAGATTTTAAAAAAGCTACGGTATTAAAAATTTTAAAATATCACTCAGTTATTGGAAAGACTTGTATGAAAGACTATTGCCGGAAGAATGTGTCCTTATGTCTGTTTAAATTCATTACTTATTGCATTTCATTATTATAATTTTAATACACCTTTTAAAATATACAATTTTATGAAACATCGTAGACGGGAGACGATGAAAACTGAAGAGATCTTAATATTAAAGCCAAAAAACTTCAATGGAATCTAATTTATAATATGTAACTAATCTCTTAACTATAATACTTAATATATTTGGACATGATACACATGCACCCGAGTAATGTATACTAAACAACTAATACATTAAAATATAAGAAATTGCACTGTTTCATTAGGGCCTGTTAAGGTAAGAAAAACAAAGTAAGACGTGGAAGCAGAATAGAGATGTGGCTGTACACCACATTCCACTTGACGCGACGGTCGTGTCGCACACTTCGTTTGAGCATTAGAATGGGACATTTATATGTGTGCAGTATTAACTAATTAGTGGAATTTCTTATGAATATTTAACCAAATAAATCATTTGAAGGCAAATTTGATCGTAAGAAGTTCCTGTTTAAAATCATAAGAGACTAATGTTATAATGGGAAATTTAAGAAAATATTGTTAAATTATCAAATATATCCACAACGTATATACAATACGTGTAATATTAATCGTGGAATATTTTTATAAAATAAATATCGAATTTAAAAGATAAATATCGACAATATTTATGAAATAATGTAGTTAGTTAAGTTAAAGTGGCACCCAATGATGCTATTAATAAATTAACAATATTCAATACAACACGTGTAGCCGGGCTGCCAGCACAATACAATATTGTCATTGGCACGGTAGTTGCCGGCATTTTAAACAACATAATTCATTGAAATTGTAACAATTAATGGAAATGAGATATTGTTTGCTCATCATAGACATTTTATTACACAAGGGTTTCCCATACTTGTGCGGTGATGTGCAATCGGCTTGAACCGGTCCAAAAAAACCTATTTTAATGAAAAAATATATATATTGACATATCTATTTAGCATCATCACCGATCCATCATCACTTCTCCACCTCTGAATTAAAAGGGCAGAGCTTAGTCCACAAGCCAAGTCAGGGATGGTACCCGTATACTCTCTCTCTACTCTTAGACTTCCTGAAACGGATCTGTTATTTTATGAAAGTGAAAGTGATTATTAAGATTAAGACCGTGAAAAATCGCGTCCCGCCGTTCATGTCGAGTTGGTGCAAATGACCTTTTTTTGACCGATTCAAGTCGGTTACTAGCCGATATGTTAGGGACACCCCTTATTCGTAAATTATATATTTTACATTTTTTAACTTAAAACTTCTGTTCTTTAACGTTTAACACGCGCTTTTTGGTAACATATAGGGCTAGGGGCCCATTGGACTTTGCTCAGAAATATAAAGCGCTCACAGAACAATATAAGAACAAAAATGTTATCACACGTTCATTCTTCCGCGACTCCTGTCGCCGCTGTCTTCCTCCCGCTACGGGCACACACGCCTGCACGTATCCAAACTCAACATCAAGTACAACAATAATATCGCGCAGAACACTGCAGCACGATCTGTACTCATACATTCACAAATGTGTCTTTGAATGTACATGACTATGGCATGACGTTAAGATTGACCTGACATTTTCTTACCGATTAACAATACATTCTTCTACAATTAACTGGAATTAGATATTTCAAATTTTGGTTGATATTTTGATATTAAAAAAAAACAGTTCAGTTTTCTTTGATTGATTTGATTAGTGTGTTATGTCTAAACTGACATAACACGCTAAACACAATTAGGCGCATGAACCACGCCCCCTTCGCACTTCTATCGTCTTATATTGTTCTGTGTCAGCCCTAGTACAAAGTATGTGTCATGCTATAGTAATACATGGTGGAATCTCACCGCAGCTTATAGGTATTCTTCAAAATATATAGTGTATATGTAAATATATGCGCAAATAGAGCCATATGCGCAAATAGATAGCAATCTCTACCCATGACCGTATAGACAAACATAGTACACATGTTATGCTACGTGAAACTCAACCATAAACTTAGCAGAATTTGAAAAGTGAACCGATAACCACTTTATACAGTTCAGTCCATCTTACATTTATTCTGCTCTGCCACCGAGAGAAAAGAATTGTAAGAACAAAAAGACTAAATAAGAATTCTTAAAAAACAATAATCGTTGTAACTACTGTTATAATTAAAGAGTAGAAATATTACGATATTCAGAAATGTATTAGGTAAATTGTACTTTTGCTAAAGTTTTGTTGTACATGAGAATAATAATCGATCAATTAATACATGAAAATGTTTTGGACTCAGCTGTTCTTGTTTCTAAAAAATCGTCAAAATATTCAGTATTACATAATAATAATAATAATGATTATTAATACATTTGGTATAAAAAAACATTCTATTAAAATATAAAATTAATAAATTAAATCTCAATAAGATTCCCACAGTAATAAAACACAAATACTACATAGAAATGTGATAAAAAATAATTTCTCTAAAAATGTCATTCACTATATTGGTCAAATAATATATTATGAATACTTGAATGCAATCGTACGAGTCTCCGATAAACTAAATTTGTTACAAATAAAGGTACGATCATTTATTAGTACGGAAGTACTTGCTACTCACTTAATTTATTGGTACGGAAGTAAATATTTTGATTTGTCATTACCGTTTTATAAAGATAACGAGAGTTATCTATTTTATTTTAATAAATACTTGGTTAACTCTCGTCTTGAACGCAAGATAGTTTATGGCATTTTTTGTAATTAATTATATTCGAGCCCCTCCTTTAACACGGTGACTGCGGCAAACACAGCTGACGTGGTTTACTATCCGCGCCACCCGTGCGGCTCGCACGTATACGGTGTGTGCCGCCGTACTGGGACACGCCTGTAGCGTTGCGCGCCGCACGGGTGGATTGTTTCGAATATTAGCGCCGCAATCAACGTGTTAAAACGTAAGACGGTCAAGACGTGTAATCGCTAAAATGATATATCAATGGTTACAGCACGCGTGCGCGCCGGGCGAAAGCAAGCACAGATAGATCCATTAAATTCTTTGGACACTCGCTAAACATTAAAAAAATAAACATTTACTAGGAGTTACATCCTAAAACTAAAAACTAAAACGCACTGCAGACCTCACTGTGTTCATATAAAAATAAATTTTAATTTTCTTATATTCTGTATTTATCGTCCGCTGTCGCCTACTTGTCACCGGTTATTGTTAAATAACTGTTACATTATCACCTTTTGTATGGCCCCCATAAAAAAATTAAATGCACAAAACCGACGCAAACAAGTAAATATATAAATAAGCTTACTATTCCTACTTTTCCACTCACGGAATGATATGCATTTACGCGAAAAAATCACTATAATATTATATATAACTACGTAAAACTTTACGACTGTGTTAAAAGACAGATGCGTTACGTCGAACGTTCATGGTAAAATTACATTTTATCTGAATATAAGATAAGAACTGCCTTTCGATTGACGACTTAATAATCTTACATGAAATTAAGCTCGCGGAAGCATCGTTCCAACGCACGAACAATATGGACTCAACAAGAAGGCAATACACCGTGTGTCGATTCTGCTACTAACATTTCTAAGGCGCAACATCGCTCAGCAAAGACGGTTCATGAACTATAATAACGATTTATGATCATTAATGACTATACTTAATCTACACGCTACATGTATGTAGGAGTTATTATGCATCGTAATCTGACGTATCATTTTTATGAAGTAATAGAATACTTCATACTAGTAATGTGTACTTAGTTTAAAGTTAATTCTCTTTAGCAAACATTTAACGCGTATCAAAATATTTTTCCATTTACCTCTCGCCGATATTAACGAGTCTCTCCCCAAGTTACTTACGAACGTTTTACCGTTTCAGCATTTTTCTAACCGTTGAAAGTTAAATTTGCCCACTCGCATGTTACTATATGTGTATCTTATAAAGCTTTTTAATAATCTGAAAATACTTTCAACAATTGGCTTTCTCCACATTGTAAATTTAATTATAATTTAATAGGAAATATCAAGGGATAATTTCAAGATGTTTTGATTATAATCATTATCATTAAATTTGTTTTTGATTTAATGCATGCGACTATCAAATCATTACTTAGAAAATATTATCTAGTCCGAATATTCGTGAACTGTTTCGTCTTTGGTCAGTGGTGGAATAAAAGGCAATGGCATATCCTAAATTCAAAGATACTTCTTCATAACCTACTCCCATTTAGTGTTGCCAGGTTAGGCGAAAATTACAATCACGACACAAATTTAGCGGCGCTAAAAGTTAGCAAACTTATTGTTACATACCTATCTGGCAACACCGAATATGCAATTTTTTGCAACGATTTGACATCTTTGCTATCTTAAGATTCATCTAAATGGCAACGTATTTCATTGTTATGACCTATTAATATTAATATCGTGAAATTGTCGTAACAAAATATTATAACATTAACATTTCTGCTATGACGATTCTGATCGTTATAATATATAATTTTTATTCAAATCGTAGTAACAAAAATGGTTATAATTAATTACAATCCTTTTTGTAAAATACCAAACAACTGTAATTATCCTTACAGTTACGATGATTTGAATAACAATTCACTGTGATCTTTTATTGCAATGATTATAACAAGGCAACATACGGGTTAATTGTAATCCTTCCTTTTACGATAATTGGTTTCATTCTTTTACTATCGTGTTCCAGCAGTTAGCAGTGGGATTCTCCATTCTCGTGGTGTCCGGAATCGAAGCTGCTGAGATGCCCAAGGCCCTTGGGCGGTATGGGCGGCGGGGTTTCGTCCTCGTCCACCCGCAGCGGCTCCGACATCATTGAGATTATCTCTTCGTAGCGAAGCGATTCGACTAGATCCATATCTGGAATTAGGTTTAATGCGAAATGAACTAATATTTATGAAGATATTCACTATGGATTTATATTTAAGTATTATGAGATTTTGTTATACAATTCAATAGTAACATTCTGTATGGCTTATCTTTTACATTTTTGTCGCGTTTA
This sequence comes from Phareas burnsi, assembly GCA_018249415.1. Classification (NCBI taxonomy): domain Eukaryota; kingdom Metazoa; phylum Arthropoda; class Insecta; order Lepidoptera; family Hesperiidae; genus Phareas; species Phareas burnsi. Next base: position 1,879 of record DWKL01000040.1, on the reverse strand, counting down.
ATGTGCACAAACACTGCTTAGCAATTCATACTGTAATTAAAATGTATTACATTCCGATATGTTTATTTAACTGTGGAGACGAATGTAAAGTTTCAAAGGTTTTTTATAGAGGCACCATCACTTTATATGACACGCCCTGATGCCACATAGACAGTGGAGTAGCGACGCATCTGCGGCTGTCCTCAGGATGGTCTTCAACCCATTTTGCTGTTGCCTACGGGCTGCGTAACTACTTACCATCAAATCAGGAGGATAGGTGATAGAACTAATAGGGCACGGGTCTCCTCTAAGAATGAGAAGGGCTAGGCCATAGTTCACCACGGTGGCCAAGTGCGGATCGGTAGACTTCTCACACCTTCGAGAACTTTACAGAGAACTCTCAGATATGTAGGTTTCCTCACGATGGTTTTCTTCACCGTAATACATAATATACCGTAAAGAAATTCTTGTTTCGGAGAGCTGCTGTTGCCGCGTACACTTAAAACGGGGCGATCATCTTAATCCTCAGTAGTGACGTATACGTATACGACCTCAGATAGGACTTCAGTCCTGTTTGAGGTTAGATGTGGATTTCCACGGACAATAGTGAGCATTTAACTTCAAAATATGCAGCATAAACGGCCGTATCTTTTGATTGCGTTGAATTAGAAGCTTCATTTTTTCACAGCTCCAAAAGGATTGCAGACCTTAGTATTTGATATTAATTTCAATTTGATACCTCAACAAGTTCCTGAGAAAGAGTCTTGGAAGACAGACCGATTCCCTTTTTTCCTTTTGAGATACGGATCCCTACAAAGTTGGTCTGCTTCCACCTTTTTAGGGATTCGTATCTCACAAAACGCAGTCATCTTTTTTAAGGGGGTTTCCCCCGTCGCTCGTTTGCCACTTCTGTGCAATAAAAAAAAAACTGTACCGTTGTGCTTGTGCTTGTGGTCGTCCGCATTGGTGTAGTGGTGGTCGAGTCCCAGCCCCGAGTCGCGCTCGTCGGCCGCGCCGCGCCGCGGCACCGCGGGCGCTTCGCCCCACGAGCGCTTATCGCCTGCGTGTGAAGCTTTGTAGTAGTTTCACTGTGGCTTGTTATATATAATTTTTTATTTTTTTATATCGTTGAAGAGTAGCAAACTAGCGTGCAGGCCACCTGATGATCAGTGCTCACTGCAGCCCATGGATACCGACATGTAATCTTAAACAAAACTGAAGTTCTGTCTGAGGTCCTACGTAAATGTGTCACTACTCCTGAGGACTAAGACGGTCGCCTCGCTGTATATGTCATACCATTTATTGTCGTTCTTTTAAAACGAGCTAAAGCTATAGTTCGTCTAGGGAAGTATCACTGCCGCCGTCATGATGAGCCGTGTAGAAATTCTTATTTCGATTGAAGAGGTGTGATTACCGAGTACACTTATAGCGAGGCGACCTTAGTCCTCAGGAGTAGTGACGTATTTACGTACAACGTTAGGAAGGCTTCAGTCTTATTTGAGATAATGGGTGTCCATGGGTTACAAGGATCACTTACCATCAGGCGGCCTGCACGTTCGTCTACTATCGTATCGATTTTAATTGACTCCTAAAAAGAAAGACAATCGCGTAAGTTCTACGATTGATTTTATTAAGTCACCTTCATTGACCTATTATTGTTTCACAGGCTGCATCTCACAATAAGAAAGGTTTAGGTCATATCCTATGCGCTATGGGCACACTATGGCCCGCGGGCCATCTCCGGTCTGGGACTATTCGTCCAAAATAGTACCTTGACAATAATACCATTACATAAGTGGTAGAACAATCGTTCGTCTGGGGAGGTACCACCGCCGCCCTCATAATCCGCCGTGAAGCAGTTGTTGTGTTTCGGTTGGAGAGGTGCGGTTGCCGGGCACAC
>DWKL01000039.1:0-28931 GCA_018249415.1 Phareas burnsi | reverse complement strand
TACTGTAAACGGGACTTAATCGCGTAATATTTTAATCGAAGTATTTACCTCGATTCTCGACGTTTCGGCCGTAATGCGTCTATAATCGACTTCCCATAGTACTTCTGCTCTAGAATTGGTTACAGATGGTCGGCATTGACCGCTCAGTGTCTGATGACTGTAATTGTATTTTTATTGGCTATTTCCATTACATAGAAAAACGGTTACATTTTACTGTATTGATATACATGGTGATTGGTGTGATTACATAGAAAACAAATACAAAAATGTCTACCGTTATATAAATTAAATTTTAAAGCGCAGCGTATTTTGGTTAACAAGCTTCTTTTTGTCGATTGAAAAGCATACTAGAGCTATCTTATTACTATTGTATATCATTTGTTATAAATGAGATTGCATTAAACAAAGAGACGTTTCTGACGATGATGAAAAAGATAAATGAAAGTCGAGCCCGCTGAGTTACTTGGTGGATTTTCTCGGCAGTGGATTAAGAAAATATATTAACTGACAATTTGTAAGTGCTCCCGTAGATCTGTGCGAAATAACTGCATTTCATTTCGTTCCACAAAGATTTATGTTATGGAACTCTCAAATTCGCATGTCATCTAGTGACCACTGCAGCCCACTACATGCAGCTGCATACCGTGTGATCTGAATAGAGTCGCACCATTCCTGTGGGTGTCATAGGGAAGGGAATCAATCCAGGAAAGAGGCAACAATGTCTTCCTGAGAAGTTGTCTTTTTTTTAAGTCGAGGCTTCAAGATAGCTATCCTCTTTGGGGGAGAGGTTGGGTTATGTGAGACTTAATAAGTTATTGTCTGGTGCCGGCTATTCGGTTATCAACAAGCACAACAAATTCGTCTGACATTCCATAAAGACTTTTTTAAAGGTCCTTCATTCATAAATGGACTTCTAAGGTCGATTTATGGATTACTGTAAAATATATGAAATAAGAGTAACAGGCTGGTGGTAAATATCCAAGGAAATGGATTTCGGCTTCCCTGGCAGATTTCGATATGAAGGTCCAGGATGGATTAATTTTAAAAAATCAGGAGCTTATAGATATGAAATTTCACTTGTTAAAACGGTATGAAAAACATCGTGAAGAAATTTATGTTCCTGAAAGATTTATATATAGAACACGTCAATCTTACACTCAACAAATAATTTAACACGTAACTGATCCATATTGCAATTATTGAACACAATCAGTATCATTGTTTCATATTACCATTTACATAAACCAATCATTTCTAATTAACATAGATAAAAGCATACGTTACGAACACACTGGCATGTCACAAACACATTCTAATTCACATGGTCTAACCACAAACCAACACAAACGGCTGCAATGCGATCGTGGGCTATCAGCCTTATACAATGCATCGATGTGTGCGTCTATCCTTCCTTGACCTAGAGCGGCGACTATCGTCTCTAGGTCAGGAGCACTACACACTACACGTCTCGTCTACTCAGCAAGAGCCCCCGCCCCGCCTCGAGCACGTTAGGTCCTCACTAACGCGGGGTTAGTGAATAGATTTCCAGGGGTCTTAGCATTCTGGACGCGTGATAGTCGACTGTCTCGTCCAGTTCGCGAAGACCTCCCCCGCGTCTTTAGTAGTTTGAATCGCGGGTAGGATAAGGGGGATTGAATACGTTTGCACAGGTCGGAGTAGCTTGGACGTGTGGCTAGCCGACTAGACGAGTCGTAGACGGCCGGATCACGCAATCTTGGTAATGGCGGGCAGCAAGTGTTTGGGTCGAGGTAACGTATTTCATTAAAGTTTCACATTAATTTCGGATTACGGTTGGGGTTGGATGTGTGTTAAGGGGTTGATTGGGGTGTCAATGGTTTAAGTGGTATGTTTAAGTTATATATTCCGGATTGTTTAAATTAAGTAATGAAGGTACGATCTTCGTGGTTCGAGATTTAAGTGACAATTTGTAAGGAGGTATAACCTATCACATCTATTTCTACATAATGGTTTACCTTCCGCATTCTAGTCAGAAGGGAGTGGTGATGTACATTTGAGCTGTTCAAACCTAATCCTTATGGGGAGTAACGTTACTGTTATCAACTTGGGGTGGGCCTTCAATCTTGTTTGTATTTGGCGACGCGCTCATGGATCGTAGCCACTTAACTATACACCATATCTTTAACTAAGTGCCATGCAAATTATTGTTCTAAGAGTGTGTATTCCCTACACAGTTAAACCCTATATTTCTGGATAAGTAATTTTTTTTATTTCTTTAAAATCACGTCATCCTCAACCCTTTAATGTCCTTCTGCTGGGAAACAGATCTTAACTCAGAATTAGAAGGGTTGAGCCATAGTCCACCACGATGACCAAGTGCGGATTGGCAGACTTTACTCGCTTTCGAGAACGTTACAAAGCATTCTCAGGCATGTACGTTTCCTCACGATGTTTTCTTTCACCGTTATAGCAAGTGATAATTAAATTTTAATATGCACATAACCTCGAAAAATCAGATGTGCGCGTGGGATTCGAACCCTAGATCCCAATGTAAGAGCATGGAATCATAACCATTAGGCTATCACTGCTTGGTAATGTCACAAAGATATTATATATATTTATTTATATAATTTACTATTCCATCGTCCTATTGTCTTGTAAGTTGAAAACAAACGTCTCACACATGATTAGACGTTGAGATAGACAGATTTAGGTATGTAGCTTTACCTTCCTCTAAAATTCTTAAGAGTTATTATACTTTTTCTTCGTCTAACTGAGTACGTTTTCTCGTTCTATTTTTGAACGTCTCTTTGCTCGTCTAATGAAAGACAAAGGTCCCTCACAAATGTGCCTACCCCATTAGCGCCCCCTACATTTCTAAGCCTTTTTCTAAGCCTTTCTTTTGCGTTTCTTCCCCTTTTTTCTTGAAATATATGAAAGATGTTAGATATGGCTGTCTCGCTATGTACTTCAACTGTTTTATCCTTTTTAAAAATGTAAGTACTTAAAATTCCACCTCCCTTCATTTCTTCTTAGAGAGTATATAATCTTGCTTTCAGTCTTATACCACGATTTCATTGGCGTTCTAACGCACAAAATGATACGACAATGTGGATGTTGCGCAAAAAGAAAGTTAAGTTATTTTTTTACAAATAAATATTTTATTTAATTCCGTATGGTATTATATTGGACACGATTTATATTGCAACTACTATACATCTTCTGTATTAAACTACCTAGTCAGTTCTAATAAATGCAACCACTAATGGGGAAAAGTGAGGTTAAATAGTTAAATCTGTTTTCAAAAATAGTAACAAACGATCTTCGTAAAAATAGATATTATAATTTATTTTTTATTTATAAAAATACACATATGATATAAATTCTACACGACACGCACACTCTTTTATAGTAAAACATATGAACGTGCACACACATGCAATGCTTCGATATTTGAAATATGAGTTCTATGAAAAGCTGGAATGCGTTCGGGATTAGCGCGCAGTTTGTAATTGAAATATTTATCATCTGTGGTCGCACTTGTCTGGTTTTATCTTCGGTATGCCAATATTTTGCGACCGTTGGGTTATATTGTTTTAAACTACGGTTTACAAATAAATTGTTTATTCTGTGCATAGAAACCTATTATAATTTCAAACAAATATACATCTCTTGTAAATAATTTACTCGTAAATGAATAGATAGCTATACCGGTATCTGAATGGAGATACCAAATATTTATGTATTATTTATCAGTTATAGTATGTCTTGTTTTTTTATTTATTAAATGACACGTATGTATTATTTTAATTAAAATAACAGACAATAGTTAACAGCATAGACCTATGTATTATTTGATAGGTAATGTCAGTGTAATAGATTGAAATACTCATAGGGTCAGTTTGACACATACAGTAGGGATCGGCGTAGAGCAGAGATTTTAATCGCTGCCCCTATTAATTAGCTAAATTTACGATCCGCGTAGCTAAGCGGTCATTATTAGTCTACATCACACAGGGTTCCGGGTACGATCCCCGGTCAGGCAGATATCTAAATAATGAATTTAGATATCTGACCAATGTCGGAATGTTGGTCTACTTGTGGAACGCAAAACTCTTTTTATATGGAATTCTATAGCATGGTTTTGAGTGTAGAAGGCATTTATTCATTTAGATTTATTCCCATAGCGACAATTATGAATAACATCTTTGTCAACAGCTAAAAGATGTACCCAGTAACAAAAATCATACAGTCTACTACATGAGTACTATAAAATTCACAAGCGTCTATCTTAAGCAGTGCAATCCTGTTCTTCGACCCTCTGCCCTTCGCGTCTAGCTCAACAAGTCCTTAAGGACCCTCGACTCTTTTTATGAAACAACCAGCCAACTACATTGATCCCCCGAGCTCCATGCAAAGCCCCTCATCCATATACTTTTATAAGAAACAAAGGGACGGGGCATCTCTACTTCTGTTGGGCGAATCGAAAATACTTCTCAAGGGATAAGAGACCCGTTCAAACGATGTTCAAGAACGCAAGTTCTAAGTTTTGTTACATATCTCAGATCTCAGCTTAAAGCGATGCTTACTCTGCCTAAGCTTCAGACAAGACTGGCCACTTATAAAATACTTCACTGTATAAGTGCTTTTCGGTGAGAATACACTTTCCAAAGGTTCCTCAGGCTCAAAATTCGCATCAATGCCATGATTTATTTGGATTTATATCACAAAGCTCCAATGCATTATTGAAAACAAAAGCATTAATCCATTTTAAATAGCGAACGTCGCCGCCATTCCGAATGCAAATTGAAAAAAAAATGCATCCTCATTCGAATTACGAATTGAAAAATCGCAATCGGTCTGAATAAAACTTCATTTCAAATTTCGAATTCTGTTTAAAAAACATTCGCTAATTATTGAACGCAGCGCGTCTATGTACTGTCCAGCCTATTTACGGTGGTCCGTAAAGTAATGTATGTATTGGCTTAAATATGTACACGATTATGTGCTTTAATCTCTCCGTGGAGAGCGTAAAATTGCGTGGATAATTTGGACAGATGTTACACATTACGTCGCCCACCGTACATACTTTCGTGTACATAATATGCGAATGTGTGCGTGTTATATAAAGAAAAAGGGTGTTTTTGTCTATCTGCCAAATAAAAATGAGGGCGTAATGTCCGGTTGCACGGGTCGTTTATCGTGTTTGCCTGACAGCAAAGCGTAATAAGGATATTTTACGATTTTTTCATTTTTTTAATGTTATGTTTTTATACTCATAAAAAATATCAAATTAATATACCAGAGAGATTTAGGAAGCTTTCTATCTTTAATTATATAATTTAGTCAAGTACCTATGCATTCATATAAATTAAATTTGTTTATGATTTTTTAAGTTAATTACTTTCTAAATTCAAGGCACCTAGTTATATTAAAAGCTACGAAACGTACTTAATATACCTATTGTGTAACTCAATAAGCGGAAAACGGTTACACAAAAACACATTTATTTGCTAATTTCAATAAACTCGACTAATTTTGATACCGATAAAGAAGTAGGCACATTAACTTCATAACTCGGCGACAACTTTCTATCTTGTAATTAATGTATCGCTATTATGCCTTGCACCTGCGTGCGAGCATAATAATAAAAATAAATGATCATTTTTACACTACATAAAGTATATTTTTCGTAAATATATTGTACCCGTTATTTTTACGCGCTTATAATATTACGCTTAGTATACAATGTTGTCACTTACAGCAATTTTTTTTGTCTTTCTTTGTGTCTCCGCTAAGTTGCATTTGGCTTAAGAACCTTTAGGTTGTTTACGTAGTTAAAAATCCGCTAGAGGAGTTGACTACTAACTTCCAATGTCTACAAGAGCAACAAGGGTTATGATCGACATTTCTGTTGCGTTATTTAAGTTGCAGAGAAACTGTATTTACACACTAAATACTAACAATTGATTTTGATCCTATCACTTTCATGTAATCGAATGCACACTGTTGTCGCTTGTATCGCTGTTGTGCACACAAATTTAATCTAATTTTTTCACAAACTTGCCTAAAGTATAACTACTAAAATGCAGCTAAAATCAAGTCTCGAAATAAACTAAATCAGTATTCACCAATTAAGTCGTATACGGCAAAGCTCTGTAACCGAAGAAGATAGAGATCTGGACGTTTTGTAATTACAGCCATGTTTATGTTCCGCACAATCGTAAACCCGGACCCAGGTCGATTACATCGACGCCGTTACACCTCTTTTAGGATTTTAGGTTTTCGAGAGTAATTTGATTTTTACGTGCTCTTGATTTTTTAAAGCATAGAAATTAGTAAACCAGCCTGTAGTGGAGCTAATGGTAAATAGTCATTGCCGCCCGTGAACATTTCCAATCGACAGCAAATCGGTTCGAATTTATATCTCAAGTCGGGCACAGGTTCCTTGAGAAAGTATTCCTCCTTGATATAATTTCCTTTCAGTATTTTGTACAGACTAAATACTTCTTAAAATCTATCATATTCGATGCGTTTCGTTGCATTAGTGAGAAAGACCGTGTTGGGACTAATTATGTGTTCATAAAAACTCAATATTGTAACTTTCGTTCTCTGAAACGAAATACTTTTTAAAATAGCTTGTCAGTATTTAAAAGGTTTGCTGTGTGTGTGTGTTTTGTGGCAATGCTAAAAAAGGTTCAAATATGTTTTAGCGCTTAAAATTTTCTTTTATTTACATTTCAAATAATTTTTTTCTTAATCAAATACATTTTTTTACATTTACAGTACAGTACATAGACAAGTAAGACGCAAAATGACAAAATACACCAAACCATCACGTAGTAGTGTTACATACGCTTCAGTACGAAACCTTCAATGAAATAAAGGTTGTATCCAAGGTCCATTGCCACTCCCGACGAAGATTTACTGTTTTATTCTTTTAATAATTACTTAGCTGCAATTATTCATAAATGTGCCATTGCTAGGGGCAATCCTTCCTTAACTGAGGGAGACAGGATCATACTTTGCCATGCTGCTATTTGTATATGTGAACGAAGTATTCTACGGGATAAAAAAATGTTTTATTTAGCGCAAAAATATATGTTAAGCATAACTTATTTTTATAGCAGACATATAAATTCCTTCGTTCAAATTGATTCGTCGTTTCTGTGAACGAGTAACTTACATTACATTTATGTCTAACAGAAACACGAACATTAAATTAAAATAAAATAAGGAAGCGCAAATCGTACTTACACGGTTTTCGCAACGGAGCGGCTGACATTCGAAATTTAAATGAAGTAGCTATCGCAATTAGTGCGCGCACACATGCACATGCATTGGTACATGTCACGCACACGAGCGCGCAAATAAAAATGTAGTGATCAAAAATGTGTGAAAGAATGACACGCACACGTAGACAGCTCGCCACAATTCAATATCGCTTGTCATTGGCTGTAGCGTCCGCATACTATGGACAGATTATAAATACCTGTTTTTATAAACATAAATTTCATAATTATGTTTAGACTGTGTTATTACAATATACATATTATAACTAATATCAGTTGACATATGATTCGCCTTTTAAAATGTATAGTATACTAAGTAATGTAAAATTATCGAATTCGCATCTAAAAATTAATTTATAACAGCAATAAATCAACTCAATCGTTAATTGTTCTTTCCTGGATAATAACTCTATGGCTGCAATTTTTTCAAGACCCGCTGTGGGCGCTGGTCTCTCCCCGCAACTGGTAAAGCGTCAATATTACTACATTGATAAAAATAATATACATTTAACTGATGACTGGTTATTTAAATCTTATCGTCCTTATAGGCTTCAGAATAATGTAGACTTCTGACTTTGAGAATAAATTCATGATGCAAAAAAAAATAAAAAATCTTATCTTAGCTGTTACGTCCAACACTAATAGCAAAATATGAAGCTATGAAAGACTATAATATAATTGCTTTAATCATATGCTTAAAAGTCAGACTTGCAAACCGTACGACAATAATACAACCTGTAACACACTATCGCAGCACACACACATGCACGCGATGTGCGTTACGGCGGCACGGCCATGTGCTGTATTTGGGTCAGTTGCAGAAATAAACGCATCGCCGTCCGCCGTTTGTAAGAGTGGGGTGTAAGTTAGAATGCACGATTTGGTCTTAGCGACCGTTTTTGATATCAGAACAATATATGAAGTAAAGCAATAACAATGCTTCACCCCTAACTCACTATAAGAGATACACAATGCTCTGATTTCATCTTTGAACTTATTTTTTACGTCTGAATGGATCCACTCTTGGATGTTCTGTATCAATATAGTCCTAATTCCTCACATCTCAATCTTTATTCCATAGACAACATTTACATCAACTTACAACAATATAAATCTTAATTTTTTATTTAAATATTGTGTTATTTTCTTTCTTTAGCACTATGCTAAAGCATTAAGTGAATCTTTTTGAAACTTGTACATAATAATTAACATCAATCAAAGCCAAATCGTTGTAACAATGTACGAACGACTTATCAGATTCAATTTCAAAAAATGTACAAAAATATAAAAATTACACTTATTATTTTACTCCAAAATAGGGTATGTGTAATCGCTTTCCTTGGCTCATTATCATCTGTTTGACCTCTGCTGGTATAATCACTAATATTACCACTTAAAATGTCAGACAGCGAGTAAATTGCAATTATTTTTTCAATGTAATGCCGTCCTCATATTTTTTGACGTTCAAATGTTTAAAAATGGAATCTGACACGATACACGACACAACCTTAACTTATTTAAATATCGAAAACTAAACTTAATCACTAACGGGTTTCGGAATCGAATAACAATCTACGTGCATCGTATCTTTTCAATTTTACGAAATTTCTTAAATCGAATCAATTCTTATTCACATTGCACCACGATCGGCTTTTACCGTCTATTGCAGTTTAAGATACGGCCTCCTTTACCAAATGTTACGTGATAATTAAAAATACGACCAAACAGCAATTAGTATGCAAAACACGTAATTTAGATAAGTATTTTTTGGCAAAGCCGTAATCGTTAATGCTTGTAATACGAAGCTAAGCTACTAAAAATATAATAAACTTTGATCAACACTTGCTTTGAAATTACAAGTCCTTCAATAAATCAAGTACCTACAACTTATTGTGAGTAAACATCTATTCTACTTTAATTAAAGGCTTCTGTGACCTCTTGCATATTAAAAAAGAGTTTTTTTTCATGCATTATGTTATTCAGCGGCGAATAAAAGACAAAGGTCGGTAAGAACAGGTTCCTCGTTGGCAATCGATTTTATGCAATGAATATCGATTCATTACTTGCGATTATTGGTGAAATTTTCGTGTAAATGGCATCATTAAGTGCCAGCGTTGTTGGATTTTTATAGCATGCAAAATAACCTTTGTCCAGTTCTTACTTCGATGCGATATTTTGTTACAATACTTAATGTACAGTTTCAGATTTTTTTATTTATATATTTGTATCATATCGGATACTCATATTTTCATAAAATAATCTAATACATTTTTAACATTTATATATTTTTAATCTTTACCAGTTTCAATTACATATAACCATTGTTTTCAACTTTTATGCTAAATAAGTTTCAGGAACATAGGAACATATATTAAAAAAAAATTATATATTAACATTTATAGTGAACAGAATATAAACTAATAACGTAACCACTACCTAGTAGTCGTAAATAGAATGTATAGAATGCCTTGTGTACTTATGTTACTACATTAACAAACGAAGGCATTTAAACCTAATTCTCAGAGGCACCAATATTTAATAGTTGCATATTGGCAACTGTCAAGTACAGTTTGCTAGTTTCATAAAAAATAATACTCTACACCTCTTTTAAATTTGTAGTCTTAGAGCTTACTTATTTTAAAAAGTAACTAATATAAAAAGGCGGAATTTTCTGTCATATCGTTTTTCTTGCTTTCTCAAGCACCGATTCAGTTGTAATAGATTTCAGCTATAAACTCCTACTTAATATCCATAAATTATCAAGTATTTCAATACAACACGGACCGGCATGCTGATATTCGGCTTTTTCTCACGATAAATGAAATAAAACAATCCTAGAACCGGTCCTGCCGGCTAGACGCGCCTGATCGTCGATTTTTAATGCGTGCTTGCGAGAGCTGCATTTTTGGCAATAGGGTGCGGAGACATCTAGTATGGAGAGGGCTTTTTTATTTCTTAAAGTTCTTAAGTAATGTGAGGTAAATTTAAGTAGTTAGTAGTTTAAACCAATTATTATAAATAAAATAAGTGTATTTTTATGATTTGATATGATACGGTAAAATGGTACAGCCATAGGGAAATCTGATTTTTGAAATGATTTTTTTGAATTTTTTTTTTAAATTTGAACTGAAATATAGCGGACTAGAATATAACCTTTCGTAAAAGTTCCGTGACATGAGTGACATAGACAATTGATGTTATAGTAATAAAAACAATTGAAAACCGATCAGAGCCGGTGGGGGAAACTGTGAGAAGAATGTTAACATACGTAAGAACATAAATTACTGTAAAATATGATTGACTACCATCTGAATTACTATTAGTTCTACTATTAAGCATGCCTCTTACCAGTACAGTACAAAAGCTATACGTGTCACTTTGAATAATTCATTATACTTTGGTTTATATTTATATATATGGTTTTTTTTATAGCCTGTTTACTTATTTTCTAGTTTTCAATATAATATGCGTGCGCGCATGTTTATGTGGCAGACGGTGATAAATGTGTTTGTTCTTTCGTGAAAAACATAAATAACATCTTTTTAATAACGTTTAAAGCTATCACATAATTTTCGCAGCTAACAAACAGCTTTTTATGTACGAAGTAACCTAAATTCGGACATGACGAGACGTAAGAGGACGATTTCAATCTACAAGGGCGTGATGCATGCTCCTTATGGGAGTTGAAATAAGGCTGAAAATGTTTTGATTTGCACGTTGTGTTAAGATGCAATACTAATATGCAGTCAAACAATGAATCGAAGAGTGACCCGAATTCACGTTACAGCTGTAACTGGGTCAACTCCAGGGCTGACACTTAAAAAAAGAATTACAAAATATATTTGCCCCAATGTAGCCCCAAAACATACAATTTCAGGATGTTTTACATTTCGTTGAATTTGTTATATTTTTTTTTAGATTTTGATAATTTTATTTTTCTTCTACACCAAAATAACGATATACATACAGTCACACACATAGTCAAATTATAAAAATAAATTTCTTGAAAACCCTATTTAATATCACCTACTATTTCTATTAATGGTATTAAAAGTGTTTAAGCGTAATTTACAAATTAAATACAATTTTGGTAAAGCGACAACCCTATATCCTCCGTGAATTGACTTGAGATTTAGGCCGAAATGAATAGGGGTCGGGTAATGACTTCAAACTCATGTAGGTCTGAGGGTGTCTGGCCACTCGCACGCAATAATACAAATTTGACATAAAATTAGCATGAAATCTAAAGCCACATATTATAAATATGCACAGTATTTTAACCTGCGCACACGCAACACTAGAGGAACTGGGCTTAACCTGCAAAAATTACAGTTTAAAGGTATACATTGAGAAAAGTGTGTTTTGGCTATCCGAAAACCTTTGATACATTTGTGTTACACATTAGCAAAAGTACAAAATAATAAGATCAAAACTATACTTCAGAAAACTTGGTTAATAAATGTCTTCGCACATTTTCAAAGACATTGTTATGTTGAGAATTATACTGTACTGAGGAGTCTAAGGTTTGATAAGGAGACAAAGAAAATAGTTATCTAATTTCCAGACTGCTAAATTTTCTGCTCCACAAAAAGTAAGATTGACGATTAAGCCTTCTGACTAAGAAACGACAAAAGTTTTCTCATTATAATTGTCACAAAGTGTCTACCTATCATAACTTCAAATTCCTAGAGTTAACAACAAGTTTACGTACGTACGAACGTACAAACTGTACGATAACTATGTAAATACTATAATAAAGATGATTTTTTTTAAGATATATATTTGTTAGTTACTATGTCCAACTACCAGGTCTTACAAGTCCACTGCTGGGCTTAATCCTTCCCTAGATATGGGGCCTAGCCATACTCACTGCCCTTGGTGGCACGAGTGAAGACCGCAATTGATCAATAAGTTTCCAGGAAGCCGTTGGTGCCTTTATTCTAATTTAGTTTCTTAGCCGCCTCCTACGACACCCACGGAAAGAGAGGAAGGCGGTTATCTTTTTTCTAAGCCGCGATGTATTTTTTGTCATTATTGCTTTACGAGAATACCCTTTGTATATTTTTCATTCGATGTTTTTACAGTATGTTTATCCATGTCAAGTCCTTTGTCTTACGACAGACAGAAGCACAGCCCCACGTCATATACATTTTCCCCACGAAACAACTATAGTATATAATGGTAAACAGTGTAAAAGACAAGCTGAATGTACTGGCACACAAAGCGTTCCAACAGAATCCCTATCGCTACCTGACAAATGTCATAATTGTGTATACATACATACATATATATACATATACATACATACATATATATATACATATGTGTGTGTGTATATATATACACCACCCCGGCAGAGCTTCACGGTTGCTGTAAAGCAGTAAGGCAGTCAAGTATTCCACCACTAAACCATCATGTTCACATACTTCCTTAAAACTTCACTTTAATACTTACAACAGAAAATATGTAGGCACATTTCACAAGACCATGCTTTAAAAATCGGTGAGACCAAACCTCCTACGTCAAATATATATTCCAGTATTAACCGCTATATAAAATGCAGTTAAGTTATTTAAACGATTCTGTAGCGTTTATCGTATTATAAAAAAATCTTTAACCAGTGCTGACATTTTATTACTTACAAAACCACTTCATATTATCAGCTAATAAATGACTCATAAAAATATCAGACAGAATTTACTTCCAATTTTGACAATGATGCAGGAAACCTGACACTTCCTTATGTCTATACAATTATGTATATGCCTATCTATAGAGATAAAAATCAACTGTTTGTCTGTGAAATCAAATTAATCCCCAATAAAATAAAAACTTTGTTACCTTTGTTTGTCTATGTCTTATGTAGGAAACCACTGAACTGTTTTTTTTCTGGACTTTCTTGTAAATATAGATAACTTTACAAGAAGTGATATATAGTGCAAACATTATAAATATGAGCAGTGCCGGTGTGATGGGTTTGGAAAAGTGTAACAGATTCCAATTTAGTCTTCAAGAAATTAATGATCCATGATCTTCCTCAGCCCTAAGAGTCATGCTCGCATAATCCACCTTAAATCAACTCTTGTGTTTCGTTCAGAGAGGTGCGGTTGTCGGCCACAAGCGAGGTGGCCATCTTAGTCCTCAGGAATAGTAACGCATGTACGTACGACCTCATAGGACTAGTCATAATTGAGATTGATGTGGATGTCCATGGGCTGCAGTGACCACTTCAAATCGTGAGGCATGCAAGCATCTTTGCTACTCTTCGTACACCAAAAATCTGAGTGGTCAGTAACTTAACAGGTTGGCTTACCCGTTCACTACATCTATAAAATACAAAAGAAATGAATCAAGATATTACGAGTCAGAACTTTCCAAACTTACAGTAGGTAATTTATACTTTTTTCTCTTCCATTGCATCACTCCGTACATGCAACGTGACCTCGATACGCACACATCGACACGACCACACATAGGCAGATTGTGATGTTGTGTGCGTAGCGATGCGTACGGATTCTCGAATACAGTGACGCGCTTATACAGGCTGTTTTAATTCTTAGAGCAAATCATGAGATGATTATTTTTGCGTTTTTTTTTGGGTTTTTTAGTGATAGGCTATATTTTTGGTCAAAAGTAAATAATATTAGGGCGGTGACCTTACAGGTTCCCATAAAGCTGTAATGTCAGATGTTTTGTTGGAAAAACGTTACGTTTTCGTATAGAAACGTTTGACATAAAAAGGTGATAGGTTCATCTTTTCATTAATGTATACAAATAATGTTTCCACAATACATAAGTAATCGTTAGCTACAAATAAATCAGTAATACACCGTGGCTATTGGAGCTCTCTTTACCACCTTGCTCCAAGACCCCTACTCTGCAATAGAGATTAATAGATAAAAATATTACATATTAATACAAAAAATATTTTTAATACTACAAAAAGGAGCAACGTTTCCACAACACCCTGTACAGCACACCGTACCAATACAAATAAACACAAAATTTCCTCTCTCATCTGATCGGCTCATAATAAAATGTGGCTTTTTTATCACTATGTACTTTTTTCTATGTACTTTAATCTCTATATACCAGTACATGGCGGCTCTCATTTCGTTCCGTAATAACATTGGGCGGTGCAATTTTTGTTTGTTCATCGAAAATGAGGGTACATTTAGTGATTGATATAATGTTAATTTGTATGCAGAAAAGCAGAGCAATTAATGTAACTTCTGTAATAGCATTGCAACGTTCATAGCTCTGTGGGGCGGGCGTATTGCAAACGATTCGACAGGTTGAGTAACTCGGAGATCCCTCTTTGTTGGCGACCGCCTGGGCCACATTTTCATGAGGATTTCAGTGGATATATTGAACTATAATACATGATTAAATATAATATTTTATTTAATATATAATAGTTATTAAATATTATCATCTTGATCCAGTTTCACTTTGAAATAAAACTCAGAAAGACGTATCTGAACTAATTTAAAACCAGATGAGCTTATGGTATTATTCTCTATTAATCTCTCTTCTATCCCTCAATCCTCCTGAGGTTTTTATTGGACACAGTACTGACACTGTTTATAAACAATTTCAGAGAATGATTGTGTGGTAAAAAATCTGAATACCAATGAAAATAAATTATGGTTACCTTCTGTTACGATTTCTATTAATCATTTATTAATATATAAAGATTTATCACGACGATAAGATCAGAGTTATATCCACCTTCATGATCCGCTGTAAAGCAATTACTGTGTTTCGGTCGGAGAGGTGTAGTTGCCGGGTGCAGTTACAGGGTGGCGAGAATCTTAATCAGCATGAATAGTAGCGCATCTATGTACAACCTCAGATTTGACTCAGAGAGGACTTCACTCCTATATGATGTTATACGTGGATGTCAATACGCTACTTAGCATCCGGTAGCCTACACGCTTTTTGCTACTCTTCTTATATAATAAAAATACTTCAGAGTGTAGGCTTCAAAATAAAATACTTCAGACATATTTTTTTTTTGGAAAGTAAATTCCGTGCTTTCCCAGATAAGACAGTGATACGAAGCCAAAAAGACGACGCCAGCAGCGCCGGGGCGCGAAACTAGCGAACACAGCACTCAATCATGGCACACGGGGTTTTTTGTTCGGCCATTTAAAATGCCGCCGCCCATTACATATTTACGTGCATTTGCGGTGGCACTTTGTTTCGTACGTAAATTTGTTCTATCCTGGAACCATGCTGAAAAGCTAATTTGCATCTCTGATGGGTTCACTGACTCCAACCTTTTATTTTTATCCGCCTCTGATTGATTAAAATACTTAATTGAAACGCTAAATCCATTCCGTTTCGATGTAACAACGGCTTTATTAATTTTACGCTGTGGATCCTCGCCGAATCGGCGTCGCTACATATTTTAGTCATTAGTTTAATTTTTATATTGAGAAATTATCCGGAAGTAGGAAACGGTCATTTAGTCCATCCGATATTAAGTTGTCACAGCAGCCCAGCCCTATATCTAAAGTCGCCGCCAAAAATAACTAAAGGTCCCCTGTAGTTGTTTAACGACTCGTTAGTTGCAGCAATATATATATAGCTACGTTCTTAATGATATTCATTCAAAATAGTTCACAAATCACATAATTAGTTACATCAATTCGTTGGATAGTGTAAATTGTATTAGAAATAAAGACAATATGAGTACAGTCAAACAAAGAAACAAGAAAAGAAAACAAATTCTACAATGAATGAAGATGCTGTAATACTGCAAGATGGATTTTCAGGGTCGCTTTCATTAAAATACATAGTTACGATTTTCATGGTTGAAACTTTCTACACTCATAGTCCCATATTGGGATTCCCTGTAGCCGTAGGTGCCATGGACACACAAAACGAACACGTAAAATTCATCATTTAGTGTCTGACCGGGAATTGAACCCAGAACCCTCTACGTGTCAGACTGTTAAGTTTACCACTGTACTAAGCAGGTCGTCAAAATTAAATACTGCTTTTTTATCTGAGAGTGGCAAACGAGCGTGGACTTGAGGACTGAGATGGTCACCTCGCTGTAAGTATATCCGACAACCGCACTTCTCCACCCGAAGCACAAGAATTGCTTCAGGACGGATTATGAGGGCGGCGGTGGTCCCTTCCCGGACGAACCATATTAGTTCTACTATCAAATAAACAGGGTGTGTAAACAGTTAAATAATGCATGTAAGATAGATGTTTTATCATAACCTAAAATAAGTTGAACGCTGAGAAAACGGAACATGAGTGTTTTCGGTTTTAATAACTGCATTTGTTCAGTGGTTGAGTGGAGGGGTGAAAGGATATTAAATTTGCTCGGGCTGGCTAGTTCGAGATAGATGGAGACATTTAACAAGTTAATATAATATTACGTTAAAACAATGCTAGTCTAGTGGTGCGAATTTCAATCTGTCTTGTTTATGGATCGTAAGTAAAACTCCTGATAGCCCAGTGGCATGATACATGTGGTTATATTGCCGGTCTCTCAAGCTGAGGGTCCCGGGTTTGAATTCCGCACGCGTCTCTGGGTTTTTCGAAGCTGTGTGCATATTAGAAATTAATCGTCACTTGCTCTAACGGTTAAGGAAAACATCGTGAGAAAACCAAAACACCTGAGAGATTTCTGCAATGTTCTTGAAGGTGTGTTAAGTCTACCAATCCGTAATTTACTAGCGTGGCAAACTGTTACTTAATCCTTCTCGTTCTGAGGGGAGACCTATGCCCAGCAGTGGAACAGTAATAGGTAGATAACGATGATTTAAAATCCCAAGTACGCGTTCTCTAAGACTCTATTACCATTAGACGAGCATAAGCATGAGACACAGCTCGAAAATTGTAAATTCATGATAGACCTCGTAAAATTGGTTTAGCACAAACACACACACACATATATCCTATGTGTGCGTGTGTTATACATATGTACTTAAACCTTCTTTGAAATCAACCCTTCCTAATGGTGAAGACTTTTCAAAAACTTTAAAATGTTTTTTAGTTTTAAGAACAGAAGATAGTTTTCAGGCAAAAGTCGGGAGACATCTTTTTATAGAATAGAGGTAGCAAACGAAGAACGAACGTCCACTTTATGGTAAGAGGTCACTGCCGCCCGTGGGCATCTATTATAAACTAAAATAGGATTGAAGTCCTACTTGAGAACACAGGTTGCCCTTGAGGACTATGTTGGACCGTCTCAATGCCTTCCTTACAAAATATAAGGCAGCAATAAGTGCAGTGATGGTCTCCGGAGTCGAGCTACAAGAGGTTCTACCACCTTCAAACTTTTATGTACTTTTACTTTTTATTTTTTTATATGACGTGATATTATAATACACTTTATAGTGACGATTTCAATATATGCTTGATTAAAAGTAAACCCTACTGGGTACGGGTCTCCTCCCACAACTGGAGAGGCCTGGAGGATACTCCACCACGCTGCTCCAAAGCGTGGACAAACGGGTAAGTGGCCAACTCGAGTAAGTAAACTTAAATGCTTCTTTAAATCTTTTGATTGACTTAAAAATATATTCAAATGAAGTTACCAGCGTTTTAAGTGACCTTTATAAGCGAATTAATTACCAGCATTTGTAAGTTTTTGTGCGTCACATTAACGTTACAAGTAACTCTATAAATTAACTTCCGTGTACTTATTTCACAGACATTAAAATCAAGTAAACAGTAATTAAAATTAAGGAAGTTATCTGCCTCCACATGGTCTTTACTAGATGCCAGGGATCACGATACAAGAAATGTTTGACATAAAAATAACGTGAGAATGAATATCCAGATTTTGCTTTAGAGTCTATTATATTTTATTATATCAGAAAAGTTGCAAACGAGGCCGCAGACCATCTGACGTTAAGTGGTCATTTCAGCCCATGGACACCCAACCATTCGGGCTAACCAAAATTCTACCACTTATATTATTCTAATGCGAAGCCTCATTAAAATAATATAAGTACCAATTACCAATTTTATAGCTAAGAATAATGAGTTAGAAGAAAAGCTGACACTAAAGACGGATGAATCGTTCGTGACTCGGCTCCACCACCGCCACCACACCTATTTCTGCCTTATAGCACCAGTGTTAAACGCTGCTGTGTTCTGGTTTGAAGAGTGTGGTAGCGAGAGATACTTACACAAGGCGTTCCAACTTAGTCCTCAAGAGTAGTGGCGCATCTAGGTACAACCTAAGATAGAACTTCAGTTTTGTTTGAGGTAACACCTGAATGCCCGTGGGACTACATGCTCTTAGAAAAAAAAATCTTCAGGTTTTAAAATAAATGAGTCGTAATCTCTATGATAAATACGATATTAAGTGGACACTGTAGCTCATAAACATTTACCGCTATTCCCCAGAACAGGAGTCCTAATTGAAGTCGATCCAGAGGGATTGCTACCTCTGACTATATTGTCATTTTGTAAGACTGCCTTACGTCCAAAGAGTTCAACCACTCTTAAGGTCAAGGATACAATTACTTTGACGATAAAATATATAGCGGGATACGCAACGCAAAGTTGCATTGCTAATAGCACAAGAAAGGTAACAAAGACACGCAACGACATAAAACAATCAGGCCGCACCGAGCACGTGTCCGAAAAGCCTTTTAAAAAATAAACGGTGTCGGCGCGCGGGCAATTTGAAAATAGAACTCTCACTTTCATCGGCCATTCGCCTTTTTTCTTTTTTTTATTCACAGCCTGCACGATAGAAATAGTGACGTATTTTTCAACCTCCGCTTTCACTAGTCTCGCAAAGCAAATAAAGATCGGAAAAACGCGGTTGGATTTTTTCGCCCGACATTTTTCAGGGGTATTGATTTTTTTTTTTTTTGTTGTAATTTCATACGCGTTTTAGTGGCACGCCACTTTTATCGCGATCCGGATGTTTTGAACTGAATTTTCGTGTGTGCGATGATTTTTTAACTGGCCTTTTCTAACAATTGACACAAGCTTGCTATTGTTTGGTACATTTTGAGTGGATGCAATACGTTTATTGCGCGTTTGATGACGATAAGGATTTTAATATTACTGTTATTTTGATAATCAACGGCTTGACCCCATCGCATAGGTGTGTTTCATAACCACTTTATATTGTAAGGCTGCATTGATACCTTTGATTCTATCTAAACTTTTATTAAGAAAATGAATGATTTGTATTAAAAAAGTTCAGTGCCTTTTAATCCTCTTTTTATAAATTTAATTTCCATTTGATAATCTGGTAATTTTATTAAACAACCATTTTTGTTAAGAAAGGACGGAACTTGGGGTCGTGGGGCCCCATTTTTGAAATGTCAGTGTTGATTACTATTCAAAGATATATTTCCTGATTTTATCAAATTAAGCAGCTTCTTTAATGCTAGGATCAAATCGAATCATTTATTAAGATAAATATGGGTTACATACATAAAGATTTTACAAGTATTATATCTTAACATCGTCACGTGTTACCAGGTAAGGTATACAAAATAATACACTGGTTAAATTTTCCACCAATATCATGAATTATGCTTTTTAATTTCAACAACAATTTGAACATAGTAAAGAATAACATTATGAGGAAACCTACATCTAAGAGTTCTTCGTAAAGTTATTGAAGGTATATGAAGTTTATCAATCCGCACTTGGCCAGCGTGGTGGACTATGGCCTATCCCTTCTCATTTTGAAAGGAGACCGTGTCCAGCTACGAAACTTTGATTGGTCAATAACATATGTACATATCCTAGAGCAGTGCTGTTGTTGCTCTGTCCACTGTCCAGTGGTATACATTCAAACTACTCTAAGATACAGATTCGATAGCAAAATACCCGGGTTTTTTGATTTATTAAAATTTATTATCATTTCCTTTGAAGACGCGAAATGAGATGGAAAATATATTAGAGTTGCATTTTTGTATTATTTTAATTCGCATATAGCCAGTGTAAGGGACCCTGACCTAAACACTCACCTAAGAGGAGACCCGTGCCCAGCTGTGGGACAGTAACGAAGATGAAGATGAGCACATTGTTACACGCTTATTACCTATTATCACCTCAAAATTGGTGGCTTCCAAATGTGTAGTCAAAAAGTCATAAAACATACATTCAAATTAATATTTTTTTATGTTAAAATTAGAATTTGAAAAAAAAAAATTGAATTTGAATTTGAAATGTAGTTAAATATAAATATAAAAAAGTAGAAACAAGACGATTCAAGGCATTGGTGCTATTCAGTTACTAACAGACGCGTAGATGGCTGTGTTTCTATTACGAGCTTATGATCATGGAGAGAATACCAGGTCGTAGTCGTGAAATTATTGTACTGGGTCGCGTCTTGATATGTGGGTGAAATTGCAAATTATTTGAACATCTAGAAGTATTTGAAAATTGAATCGCAACATTTCGTTACATTGACAGATACAAATACAAGTCAAACTAACAAAAGTGCAATATTTCCATTGTGTGAGTTGATTTAATTGATGTCTATGAGCGGCAGTGAAAACTTACCATCAGACGGGCTCGATGCTTGATCGGTACTGATATGCTTTATATACATACGTCCTTTGATAGTAATCCGATTTTTTAATGTTTGAAGAGTAGCAAACGAGCGTGCAGGCAATTAATGTTAAGTGGTCCAATCCATGGATAGCCACATGTAACCTTAAACAAAACTGAAGTTCTATCTGAGGTCGTATGTAGATGCGTCACTACTCCTGCGGACAAAGACGGCCGCCTCGTTGAAAGTGTGCCCGACAACCGCACCTCTTCAACGGAAACACGAAACTGCTATATGGCGGGCTATGAGAACTACGATATTAAAGTTCTACCCTTTTTCAAATTAAATATTTCACTACAAATTGTGCTGTTTAGCGGCAGATAAAGATGGTACCGCGTTGCTTACATAGCCGATGAGAAGGGGTGCTTTTACGGGCGAACTATTTACAACAAAAATATTTCTAAGCTCCGAACCGCTTAGCTGATTACTTTCTAGTACGAATCCGAAGCTATTTCCGCCAAAAATCACATAACTCAAGCACGCGGACCGAGAATCTGCTCCAACATTTAGGTTAAAATATAAGCATCTTGCATAAGAAAACGTTGGGGTGGCACACCCCTCCGTATCTCCGTTTTTAGTATTTTAGTAAGTTCGGGGAGAAATTACCCCCAAGGGGTGCAAGGGGGTAGGGGGTAAGATGTTGATGTTTCTTAGTTTTATATTACTGGTGTACTTTATTGCTTATTTGTGTTAGTGTGTACGTTTCATTCTACGTGTGAGTTAGTTTTACGGACGCCGCTAAGCTCCTATGCAGATGTGTTTTATGAATACTGTTTCCTAGTGGCCCCATGCCACCCTTTTTATAGATCTCTTTTAGCATCGCCATTACGTTTTTAAGGTTAGATGTTGCCAACTCTGATTTTTTTCCGATGGTATTTTTTGATGATTCGCCTCTATAGTTGTTCTCTCGAACCGGCGATTCTGAATAAGGGACTAAGCACACTAATTCTGCTGGATTCCTCTATTGTCTATGGAAAATAATAGATCTGCATCAAGAGATTATCGCGGCCCTTCGGAGTTTAATTATCTACGCCATTGTAGTTTCTAGAAATAAATTAGTTTGTTCGTTGGAGCTTTTATCGGAAAATTCGGACGATGAAATTAGGTAATGGATCGGCGATTTCTGAATAGAACCGAACTATTTATAACACGTTTAAAATAATCGTCCACTGTATCTTATTCACTCCGGGGTACTTGGTATACCGCATAGGATTTTAAAGTGTTATAATCAATATGATGTCGTTTGTATTAAGAAGAGAAAACATCCTGCGACCACGATAGAGCATCTTACAATCGATACAAATAAATAAAAAAGTGATTTTGTGTGATTAAAACAATTAACATTTTTTTAAATACTAAAACGTAGAAATGTTTGTCTGTTTGTCTATATGGGCTAGCCTAGGATCCGGTTCTAAACGACTTTATCACGTTTTTAATAGATTGTTAAGCGACTACACCTGTGGTTATCTACCACTTTAAAGGGGCTCTAACCCCCTGACTTAGTATACTCGTATCCTCTGGTGCCCTATTACCAAAACTAAGTTAGAACTCTTTTTGCAATATAGTACCAACGCATTACTCGAGGTTCAAGTCACACTTCATAGGAGTGATTATTGCTATAACATGAAAACCTAATAGAGTCTGCTCCTGGAGACTACTGGTTACTGATTAGAACGCTAACTGGTCATTGCAGGTTCAACAAAAAATTCTTTAAGATTGTCACTTTGAACCTAAAGATTCTGTTATGTTTTAGAGGAGTCAGCCACCCGCAATTCCTGCGAAGGTCTTGCTGACGCAGGACATTTTTCAGTCAAGCAGTCAGTGAGTAATTCTTCTGGGTTATCAGTCAGTCAGTAATTCTTCTTTCATGGGTCCATGACTGAAGACTGATAGATTCACCTTGTTAAATCAAGGCTTCGAACTCCAAGCACATGATACGGTTCATATTAACGCTTAGCTTTGAAGACCAGCTGACTAGAACACGGGGTGCTTACAAATAGACCAACATTGTGACTTCAGGGCTTTGACACCAAATCATAATTATAATGCTCTAGGAGTTGTAACGTTTACGAGGTTAATTCGTCTCAGTAAAGGATCAGTACGTTTAAAGGTAGTCCTTTATATATTATAGCTACAACTATTTTTATAGCTCTCTGCAGGGGACAAGTCTCCCCCAAAACTGAAAGAGACCTGAAGCATACTCTACCACGCTGCTCCAATTCAGATTGGTGAAGATACGGGTTAATGGCCAAACCGTGTCTGATGTTTTCAATTCGCCCAGAGGGTCTCCGATCAGATTTATCCAGTGACGAAAACTAGGAAGCATGAAGGCGCACATGAAATTTAGTTACTAGAGGCCATTTATTGAAATCCTGACCGCGCTAGAAATTGGTCTGCTTTGTAGATCGGTTACGTTCAGTGCATTGTACGTCACGGGAGTGGCAAATAGATTGATCATCAGGTTGTCTCCACAGTTTATGTGCAACGAATCTCAATTTTAAAGTTGATTACAGACAGGTGTCTGCGGAGACAGCACCACCATCGTACCTATTTCTGCGATTGGTCTATCGTCATATTCGTATCGCGTGTATAACAAATAAACAAATTTGACGATCCGAGATCAATGGCTGCCATACCGGTCTTGCATGCAAAGCGTTTTGGGTTCAATCCCTGGCCGACAGGCATCTATATTATGAATGTAAATACTATTCGAACTTTCATGTATTCGTCTTTGTATTTCCTTGGTATCAAAGATACGAGAAATCCTAGTATGAAGGCATAGGTCTAGAAGGTGTAATTTTCATTTTGATTTTTTAATAATGAACTTTCATAATTCAAAGTTAGGAGCACATATTTAATTCATCTCAAGATTTGGGAAAGGTTAATCCCCAAATGATCACAGTTCTTCTGATGACTATATAGTGAAGCCAGTAGACCTCATGATCAGTCCCCAGGTGGACCGTGTGCCCTTTTGGTTGAAAAAGTGAAAATATTCACAACATTTACATAAAATACACACAATAATTTTGAATTTTCTATGTCTTTTCATAGGGGATGTTTGGGAATGTTTCTCCCTTACACACGCGCGTTACATTACTAATTCAGAGGGTCTTTATCAAATAAGTCATAAGGAGAGATGACACGGTGTTTAGAATCTTTGCTACGCGTTTTGCATTTCAGATAAACGGTGGATACCGTCTCGATTTTATTTATGGGGATGTTAAGTGGAGTTAAGGTTAAATAAAGAGAGTAGATTTGAATCGGAATCTGGATATGGTTAATGGCGTAAATGGGCATAGAATCCTGGAGGCACCGTCGCCACATATACATCTGCCATGTAAAAACATCTTGAGCTTTTGAGTTCCGGTTGATTAAACGCACTGCAGTGACCGTGGCATCATTGTTATCATCAACCCATTACTGTCCTTTGGAGCACGTGTGTCTTTTTTCAGAATGAGAAGGATTAAGCCGTAGACCGCAGACCATCACGCTGGCAAGTGCGAATTGATAGTCTACACACCATTTAGTGTTTTATAAAGAACTCTCAGATGTCTCGGTTTTCTCACGGTGCTTGCCTGCACCGTGAGTTCCATAGTGAGAAACTGGCTACTTTAGAACTATCTTTCTTACATTTTAGGTGATAAAATTAGGACTTCTTAGAACTACTTTTCTTATAAGTGGTAGAATTACAAACACGAGGAAGGTACCACCGCCGCATTCATAATCCGCCATTAAAAACTCTTGTGTTTCCGTTAGAGACGTGGTTGTCGGGTATACTCACGGCGAGGCGACCATCTTAGTCCTCAGGAGTAGTAACGCATTTACGTACTACTTCTTCTTCACCTACCGACCTACCGACTTCACACCTCTTTGAAGTTCAATGTGGGTGTCCATGGGCTGCAATAGCCACTTCACACCAATCGGCTTGCATTCTTGTTTGCTACTCTTCTCACAAAAAACTACGCTCTATCTGACGGTGACCATGTAAATAAGTAAGTTGACTACCGCATTTCAATGCATTTATTTGCATTTATCTGCATTTATCATCAGCTCAGTTTATAAATAGCAAAGTCGGAATAAAGAATAATAAGAAGATGTGAAAAGCAACGTTGATTTCCGAAGGCCGAGGCCGTCCTGACCCATATTTGCGGAGATTTATCGGCGATTATTTCATGACTTAGCGACATTTAACCCCAAGGAATTCTAAGTCAACTTTAAAAGCTTCTTTGTAAATAAAAATAGACTTTCGTTGTAGTAATTTTGGATTAAGATTTTCATTTTTTTGATATTTTAATTTGTTTTTCTTAATGTTTGAATAGTAGAAAACCAATATGCTGGCCACCTGATGGTAAGTGGTCACTGCAGCCCACGGACGTACAAATGTAATTTTAAACTGAACTCCTTTCTGAAGTCAGTCGTAGAAGCATCCCTACTCCTACTTAAGGACTAAGATGGTCGCCTCACCTGTAAGTGACCCGCAACCATATCCCTCCAACCTAAACACAAGAATTGCTTCAGTACGGATTGCGAGGGCGGCAATCGCACATCCCTGGTCGAAAATAGTTCTACCATCTCTCTTTTTATAAGTACTAAAAGCAAATAAAAGGAAAGTATATAGATTTGTGCAGATATGTTCCAATATTGCTCATGGGTTTTGACTCTGAGTCCTGTAGCCAAACTGCTTCATTAAGAACTAAAGTTAGCAACCAAATGATCTATATTAAAACTATCTCAAACTAAAATCTATGTCTATATCGAAGCACGCGGCGCCCCGCGACTTGCGGTCATCGTAACCGATCAACGAAGTTAAGCAACGTCGGGCGCGGTCGGCAGTTGGATGGGTGACCGCTAGCGGCTAAATTTCATGCGCGGTTCTGTGCTTTGGAGGGCACGTGAATTGGATAGCAATCGTTAAATTTGTGGGAGTCCTTGTCGGAGCCCAACTGGGCGATTTGAAAACATTTGACACGGGTTAGCCACGAACCCTAATTTCCCCAATCCGCATTGAAGCAGCGTGGTGGAGTATTCTCTAGGCCTTCCCCAGTTGTGCGGAGAGACCTGTGCCCAGCAGTGGCACATCTAATTTCAAGCAGGACTGAAGCCCTGAGGTCGTATGTAGATGCGTCATTATTTATGAGAACTGAGATGGTCACTTTGCTGTAAATGTATCCGAGAATCGCATTCCTCCAACCGAAATAAGAATTGGTCACGGCGGATTATGTGGGCAGCGGTGTCACCACTTATCAAAGGACTCCAATCTTATTTGGGGTTGATTGTAGATGTCCTCATGTAATGGTACATTTAAAACTGCTGTGGTACAGTTTGAAGCAGTAAGGAAGAGGTGCTACGATGAGACGTTCCAACTAACTCTTCAGGGTAGTGAAGCATTTGTAGCCAACTTTAGGTAAGACCTCAATCCTACCTTGGATTATTACGGATAACCATAGGCGACAGCTACCTTAACATCAGATTGTTACATGTTCTAAGCTACTTCTACTACAAAGAAGAGAATGATTGAGATCAAAACGATTTAATCAACAAACAACACAATCAAAACAGACAAACAAAAGCTCTTTATCTTTTTCGTTTTAAAGAAAGCTCTGTCCTTTTGAATATGTGTCTGTTTAAATTGAAGCTCGTAAAATAAATCTTCATTCGTATAGCACACAGCAGTCGATCGTGAGTTATATATCAATGACTCGAGGGTAAATTGATCGCTGTTTTTTTTTTTATATTCGATGAGTAGCAAACGAGTGTGCAGGCCACCTGATGTTAAGTCGACGCAGCAGCCCATGGAAAACTACATTGAACCCTAAACAAAACTGAAGATCTGTCTGAGGTCGTACATAGATGCGTCAAGTGTGCCATGTGTGATTAGAATAATCAAAGATAAACAACCCTTTTGTTCATGAATATTAATTTATTTTTGCTCTTATTGATACCATGGAGAAATTTCATGCGCTTGAGAATTCGAATCCTTATTAAGGCATGTTAATGTTCATACTATTTATGTAAACTTAATGAGCACTGATAGTTTAATGGTACAAAATTTAACTTGTCTCTGGGGGTTCAGGGTTTGAAACCCTGGTAAGTATCTCTGATTTGTCGAAGATGTGTATTATAAATTATAAATTTAACTAAAAACATTGTGAGGAAACTAACGTGCACGAGAGTTCTCCATAAAATTCTCAAATATGTATAATATTTTTTCCACCAATTCCCACTTGGCCAGCGTGGTGGACTGTAACCTAAACTCTCTTCGTTCCTTAGAACGGGTCTCCTCTTAAGGAGATCAGTCCAGAAGATATTGATTCTGAAGGCAGATCGAAGACAAGGCACAATTATCATTTTTGATTTTGGTTTATAGAGAGGGACATGAACTATTTTTAAATGGGATATTACGACTTTTATATTTCCTCTTTTTCTATGCCTCCTGCTTTACTTTTAAATGCTTATTTTTGTCTATGATTCTTACAAAAATTTAAACGATTTGTTCTCTAAGGTTTATGTGCCGGAGAGGTGGAACAAATAATATAATGTATATCCATAACTCCTTTCATGAAACGATCGGATTCTAACCGAAATCGGTAATACACTACATATTTAAATTAACCCAGAAATCGACTAATTCTTTGACAAAGCTTAAGTAGTGTCAATGAACTCCTGCAAGATTTTGTTAAGATCTTATGACGCAAAACGCGGCGGCGATACCGTTGAGTTCGGGACCAATCGATAATGGTCGCCGAGAATAATTTCATCCGTGACCGTTAATCTAAGTGTTATATTTATTTTAAATAATAGTTACCTATTTTATTTCATAGCTATTCACGAGCTATTTGTAACATTTGATTACTTTTGGGAATGCTGAGCCAGCCGAGAGCGAAGTACAACCAGGATTTAGAAGAGCATAGGTATCAAGCATACACGCTTCAAATTTTGAGCCCGATATCTCGTAAATATTATATATAGATAGGTATTCGATACAGAACAAGAGTTAATTTCAAAAATAACGTCAATACGAGCTACAAATGCCTGTAAATGTTTAGATTTCGTTTATTACCTAACCCCGTTTTGCTTTTTCATGTATTAGTTAATAAATTTCTTCACAATAGATTTTTTTCTTAGAATTATTCTCATTATATTTTGGTGTCTGTTTATATGCTAATAGTTGAGTAGATACCGCATGATACTACATCATTTACAGAAACAGGTCAAAATTGCTACAGCTTGAGGTTCACCAGCCATAGTACTGCACTGTTCCGACTGCATTTTATGCTGATTTTGTATACGAGAAATTTAAAAATAAAATGTTGTGTATTTCTCAAGTTTATAATAGCTGAGTTTTGATTACGACGTGATGTGTGTCGACAATAGCCGCCAACGATTGCTTGCAATTTTTCTATATTATTTCGAACGCGAACATTATATATTCATTTTTTATTTTTATTTTAATACTAATATTCTTTTTATATATATGGCTACCACATATTCTCACCATAGTCCGGGGTAGACTGGTAGAGAATCCCATTAGGCATTAAGTTCGCCCTTTGTAACCCTTACTTTAAAGTGTTTCAAAAAGAATAAACAAATATTTAGTCACGTATATAATCAAAGTATCCGTTGTACTAAATGTATATATTTTATATCTTCTTCTTCCTTACACAAATAAACATTAAAAAGCAATGTAGGTTTATGTTGAGCAGACTCAAACAGAGAAAGTTGGTTTCGGGTCAAGATTCCATTAATGAAGTAGCAGTGAGCCCTAATGCCGCCATCTTAACCGCTGCGCCCTCACCGGAACTTCGAAAGGTCAACATTAGAGCACTATCCTAATGTACATTATTGATCACCTCGCAATCCTTGCTGATCTAATGAAGTAGACCCGGGCGTATTAATTAGAATGGTGTCCGAAATAATGTTATACGTATTTTAATAATTATAAAAAGCTGTACATAAAAATAAACCTTACATAAGAATAAAAAAAATACATTACCTTACCTTATGTAATAATAAAAAAATATATTCGAAAAGGGTTACGCCATAGTCCACCGCGCTGACTAAGAACGGATGAGTGGACCTCACACGCCTGTAAGAATTTTGCGGAG
>DWKL01000038.1:0-28950 GCA_018249415.1 Phareas burnsi | reverse complement strand
ATCTGTTATTTATGATAATTTAGCATAACGCTATCTCTTTTCCAGTAGCGTACATCTTACTCTATTCAATCATCAAATATACAGTCAAATTCAGGCTACTGCACTCTAAGTGCAATAGCAACGAGTATTTGTTATTAGATAGGTGGTAAAAATCTAGTTCGACCGGGATCACCGCCACTCTCACAATTCAACCTGAGACAATTCTTGTGTTTCGGTTGGAGAGGTGTGGTTGTCGGGGTTCACTTAAAGCGAGGCGACCACCTTAGTCCTCGGAAGTCGTGACGCATCTATGTACGACCTCAAATAGCGATTTAGTTCTGTTGGACGTTAGGTGTGGATGTCCATGAGCTACAATGACCGCTTAATATCAGGTGGCCTGCAATCTCGATTCCTACTTCTTCTAATATAAAAAAAGACCTGTCAAATTCAGACTTCGGAATCTTGAGCACAATAGTGGCAAATATTTTTTCTTTATCCAAGCGATATCTTCTATCGAGTATCGGTAAATCAACTTTTTCTCAGTGTACTGGGCATGGGTCACCTTTCGTGATGAAAAGGCAACGTTAGCTAAGTGCGGAATGGTAGAATTCAGACTTGTTTGAGAACTTAACGGAGAAATCTTAGGCGTATAATTAATAATAATAAGGCGATAATTAATAAGGTGTTTCATAACGATCAGATTATATTAGATTACATTTGATTAAATTACGGTTTTGCTTCACCGTTGAAAAAAGTGATAATTAATATCTTATTCGCACATATCTGTAAAACATCACAGGTGCGAGCGGTATTTGAACATATACGTCTGAGGTATATCTATAAAATTATCAAAGGTTTGTGAAGAATAGCTAGCGTGATTGACTGTGGCTTTATCCTTCTAATTTATAAAGATCCTGTACCCAACAATGGAAGTGTTTGGTTAATGATGGAGTTGAATGGATTTTGATTAAGCATTTCGGTTTTTCAGGTACCCGAGCAAACGACTTAGCTTTATTCGTGGTGCAACCTGATGTTCAGTGGGGTCCTACTGGCTTTAAGGGAGCCTGTATTGGCCTTAACGCTGAGCTTGCAGGTGACTGCATAGGAGCTGGAGTTGACTACGACGATAACATTGTTATGGTAACTATTTATTTTTATGTTATACCTTGCGAAGCGTTTCACTTGATGGAAAGCTGGCATCGTGCCCTATTTATTCGTAACACCAAAGATCTCGAGAGCAGCAGATAGCCGGTTTTAAAGGGTAACTCTTTTTGTAATTTTTATAAAGAACCCGATGTTACACGTTCCACGAATTCCCCAGGAAGAATTTCGTTTCACAAATTGCACGTACGCGGTAAAAAGAAAGAATACCGAACAGCAGATTTTTGATCCTCAACACTAAAAGAGTGTGATAAATTTGAAGACATTGTCTGTTTGTGTCATCATGTGTAATCAATGTATGAACTTATTTAAAAGGTTTTCATTAATTTTGGGAAAAATGTAGCAAACGAACGAGCCGACCATCTGATGTTAAGTTGTCATTGGAGCCTATGGACACCCACATTTAACCTCAAACAGGACTAAAGTCCTATATAAGGGTACGTAGATGTGTTACTATTATTGATGGCTAAGATGGTCGCCTCGCTTTAGCATACCTGTTTTATACCATACCATACTTGTATTTTACTCTTAATCCTACTAATAATATTTGCCTTGCAGACGCCCTTATTGATAACCAGTGGAACTTGCGGGAGAGGTGATGATGTTGATGCCGCATGTGGTCACCTGATTGGCGGAATCTGTTCGTTGATTCCCGGAGCTCCAATTATGTGCCGAGTCAAAGTAAGTTGGGATTTCAATGAAACTTCAACGTTAAACTAGTTCAGGGTGACGAATAACGTCACGCTGAAAAAATGATCGCGATCATCCTTCTAAAAGTGTCACAGTGACTTGCCACGAAGGAAGAACAAGATTGGTAGATTGCACATCATCATCAACCCATGAATATCTCGCTACTGGGCACGGGTCTCCTCTCAGAATGAGAAAGGTTAGGTCATAGTCCACTACGCTGGTCAAATGCGGATTGGTAGACAAACACCTTCAAGAACTTCATAAAGAACTCTTGGATATGTATGTTTCCTCACAATGTTTCTTTCACCGTTAAAATAAGTGATCATTAATTTCTAACATGCACATAATTTTGAAAAATCAGAGGTGCGTGCGGGAATTTAACCCCCCAGACCCCAGTGTGAGGCCGGTATCTGATATGACCTAAAATAAAATTAATTAACATTTTTTATTATGTATTATCTCTGAATGCAATATTATATTTCAAAGCAATTTGAAATTTTGCACACGTGTTAACAACTAATGACAATAAGATAATTTTCCGATTATGAAATTCAAGTATTATCACAAAAATCATGAGCTTGTGATAAAAGAACACCGTAGCTTGGGCATCTGTTGAAATTATATGCAAGACGTGATTTGTAGATTTGTAGTAAAGTTGTACAATTGGGACGTTCGCATTCAGCATCACCACTGCTACACCTCAGATGCGATGCAGAGCTGCCATATTCCGGTTTGAAGGTGGCAAAGCATATTCCTATTTTCGTAACATTTCCTTAATGTAACGCCACAGAAAAGTCCACAAGGCTCAATGTCCTTAAAAGTAGCAACACACGTGATCGACTTTAAGCAGAACTACACTGTTCCTTGAACTTCACAGACACAATTATCCGTGGGCGACAGTGATCACTTGAAATCAGGTGGGATGCATCGTCGGTTGCTCCTTCCAACATATACATAGAAAATGATGTTGAACTTCGAGATATAGAAGACACTCGTCTTCTATACATACACCCAGATTGAAAACTAAATCTGAATTCGTTATTTAGACATCTGTTTGTCGGTGTCAAACGGGTATGACCCCGCTGCACCGCACGGGCTGTTAAAAGAATATTACTGATAGTATGCAATCAACTTTATGTTCTTGCAGAGTGGATCTTTCATGATGGTCGGACAAGCGAAGTTGCCGTGTATGTATGACCCACCAAAGGCTCTCCTCGGGCACCTAAACGCAGCATCAAAATGGTTGGATAATATGCTTCAAGGAACAATGGGACTTGTAAAGAACACCTACTCGAATGAACGAAATTAAAGACCTTTATTTTTATTTCGTTTTTCTTGGCTCCAACCCATTCTATGTCCCACTGCGCTCTTCCCACAACCTAGAACCCACTTCACCACACTGCTGTAATGCGGGTTGGTAGAGGTACGGGTTAGTGGCCAACCCGTATCAAATGTTTTAAAACCGCCCACAAGGTCTCCGACAACGACACCGCTTTAAAGGAAACACTAGAATTGATTTACGGCGGATTAGGTTGTGGCGGTGATATATCGTAGATCGAACTGTAATCTGCCATCATATACCATCGCTATCATATATATACGGGTCTCTTCTCAAAATGGGAAGGCTCAGGCCATAAACCACTACGGTGACCAAGTGCGCATTAGTAGACTTAACAAACCTTCGAGAACTTTACAGAGAACTGTCAAATGTATAGGTTTCTGCACTATGTTTTCCTTCACCCTTTCACCTGCAGCCTGCCACCTGCAAGCAATTTACAATCATTTATGGGAAAGCGAATTGCAGCATGACGAGTGTGTAGACAGCAACTTGATTGAACAGCCGCAACGGGAGCGTCGCGTCTATCGACAGCAACCCACAAGCCGATAGCTTGCCACGACATGCGCGATTTACTCGTATGACGTTCTTCGCCAACTTAGCAGCTCCTGTAAAAAGAACTTCTGATAAGTTATAGAATTCTTTTCATTTTTGATTATCATTCTAGCAAGAATCCTACTTGACGTAGTTTATACAGACCTTGTTGCTTCTTAAGATTGCCATATCATTATCAAACCATCACAATCCCACTGCTGAGCAGGGGTATTTCAGCATGAGAAAGCTTAGGCCAAAGTCCACCACGCTAGCAAAGTGCGGATTAGTACACTACACACACCTTCGAGAACTTTATAGAAAATTCTCAAATGTGTTGGTATCCTCGTGATATTTTCCTTTACCGTTTAAGCTACTGTAAATAATTTCGCACATTATTTCCAAAATTAAGAGTTGCGTGCAGATTCTGTTACTTTATGATAAATGACTTACCATACGGCTACTGACTTAATACGTCAAATTGAGTAGGTAATCGAGCATTCCATCTTAGTCTACTGAAATATCTACACATCTACGATCTGGTGACTAAATATAGAACTCCTGATATACGTATGTATTTGATTACAAATTTCTAAGGGCTGCAGGGTACTACTTAATATAAGCTAGGCCGCCTGCTCGTTTGCTACGTCATAATTCTATCCAATTAAATTATTGATTAAAGCTTAACGAGATGCCGATCGCAGATTCAATCCTATGTGAAGTTAAACTTCTAATTTAATTTTTTGGAACAACAATCCTTTATAACTAGGAAGTTAATTTCAAGAAGTAGACGGGATTTATCTTTTCGCTGAAGCCACAGATCGATTCAACCGTCAGATATTGTGAAAATAATCGTTATGAACTTATAAGAGACAGTTCTTTTAAAATTACTAAAAGTTTCAATTCAATATAACATATATTAGATAATGCTTATCACAAAGAAGTTTCAGGTATAAAAATATTATAGTTGCAGCTTACATCAGGTAGATTGGTTCCTAAACTAATATTAACAGATGCTTTAGATTTTAAATATTAACGTATACCAGGGGTTTTTATTTCACAATACGTATTGTTGATATTTAAGCACTTAAAATTAGTCCACCGATAACTTAACCAGGTAGTTAGGTCAACATGTTTCTTACCAACAAAATATCAATAACATAAAATACTCTACCGATATTTTTAGTAGCTGCCGTCATACAAATAGCTCTTTCGACTTCAGACATCATAATGTAAATTTTCTCACACTGGATGACGAAAATCGTAAGCGTTAGCAAATTTTTGATGGTCCATCCGAACACAAAGGCCTCGGCGATCACACCGAATACCTGATAAAAGGAATTGCATTTTAAAAACTTGTTTCTAGATATGATCTGGAAAATCCAAATCGAAAAACTAGTTCCAAATTACCAAAAGCGATTTTAATAACAATTGTAATAATTTGAGAATATTTTGGTATATTTGGATATAGATAAAAATATTTAATTTTACGTCATCACCAGCATCATTATTTGTTATAATATATATGAAACGAATTAATCAGATTAACTTACCGAGAAATCGCTCCAGAGTCCCATTTTACCTAATTCTATCGTAACTTGTATGTGAATTAAGGCATGTGTAAAACTGTCGATGACTTCGAAGAATATCTAGAAACAATTTAACGTATTAATTAAAATGTTTCCGTTAACACATTGACTGCGGCAAACACACCTGTCGTGTTTTACTGCCCGCGCCACACGTGCGGCTCGCACGCATACCGTGTGTGCCGCTGTTATATTGCGCGCCGCACGGGTGGATTGTTTCGAATATTAGCCGCCGCAGTCAATGTGTTAATATCCACAATCTACGGATAATATCAGTGAATGGATGAGAGTAGAATATATATTTTACGTTCAAATACTTTTGAAATATTATCTCATTTTACATAAAATTTTAAATAGCAAGTTTTGTCATAGGCTTCCTCTATTAAAATTTCTATGTTATCAAAAATATCTATTTTTTTTCTATAATATAGAAATAGCAAATGTCTAACTTATGGTAGGTAGTCAGGGCTCCCTTTAGACATCTGTAATCAACCATAACCAAATTTAAAGGTCTACCTTAAGTTGGCCTCAGAAACATTGTCCTGACAAAAGCAGTACAGACAAAATCTGTCGTGCGTTTTGAAATCGCATGTCTAGAAATTCATACATACATTCGTTGACATATACATAACCAAGGTGTTTCGTGTCCTGTTGCTTACCACATCCTTCAAACACAGCAGTGTTTAACAGTGTTGTTAGAAGACAAAATTATATGGCCACGTTACCTTCGGAGACAAACCACGACATATTTTACCTTTGATCCAAATGATTTAGCTAATGAATGTTGAAAGAAATAAAGTTATCAATATCAAAATAATACTTACCGTCGCTTGGGATACAGATTTAAATATTTGACATGCTTCTATTATGTCCAGATATGACATAAATAATTTCTTTAAATAAAATTCTGTATCACCTAATGGGATATTGTGCTCGTTGATTTCGGCGATCCATAGTCGAAAGCAGTTATTTATCAGTTGTAATATATTTGTAATATACATAACATTCACGTCGAAATTCATCAAAGAGAGAACGAAGATAATTTTCGAAAATGTAATTACTTTCGTGTATTGGAAGTGAATGCAAAAAATAAAGATATAGATTAATACGAACATGATAACAGATAGCCAATTAGAGTTGCGAAGAAATTGAAGGCTAGTTCCCTTACGATGTTTTAAAGCGCTGTGCACAGATTGAATCCTGATGATGATTTGAACGTTGCCCCCAGTTTGAAGGATGTTCATAATGTAAAAAACCAACATAGCGCTAGAGTATAGGATTAAATTGAATATGATTGAACAGTATACAAATTTATTTTTATAAAAGACTTTCCTTATGTCTTTTGAATGTTCATAATAAAATATGATAAAAGTCATTATACCCAGAAAGGAAATGACGAAATATGTTTTAGTTTTCGGATGTATGAAATTGTGTCTAATTGTATATTTTGAATTGAAAAATATATTATTCATAATGTTCAGCGGTAACAGAGCCGCTTGGATATCCTTGTCGATGTAATTATTGTCAAGATATATTTTCTTACTATTTACAAACTCCATGTTAAAATCTTTATAACTTTTTCACCATCGAAAAATTTAGTATCAACTTATTTCTAATTCTTGTTTTTTACTTAATTTTTGAAGATTATTTCTTCCACGTTAATTTAAAGCAATTGGAAGCCTGCACTGTAGATATTGTAAACAAGGTGTTCAGGTGTTTTAAGTAATTATTGCAAAAGCATAGCGATTAGAATTAATTGGGTTGATAGATGAATATCTATATATGTATAACTAATGTTTTGCACTTCATTTGATTACTTGATTAAGTGTAGTGTACTTATTGAGTTCAGTTTTTCTACTTAATTTGTCATAGGTATTGGACCAAAATTATCTATGGGTACATAAAAACCATTCGTAAAACATATGCATGAGTTATAATTAATTAAAGGCTTACAAAAAAACTTCTTTTAATTTTTTTTAAATTTGATGAGTCGCAAAGGTTTTGATATGT
Organism: Phareas burnsi; assembly: GCA_018249415.1. Taxonomy (NCBI): domain Eukaryota; kingdom Metazoa; phylum Arthropoda; class Insecta; order Lepidoptera; family Hesperiidae; genus Phareas; species Phareas burnsi. The sequence continues at coordinate 21,657 of DWKL01000038.1, read as the reverse complement.
GCTAGAACTTTCGTTCGTCTAGAGAAATACCATCGCCGGTCTTATAATCCGCCGTGAAGCAATTTTTATGTTTTGGTTGGAGTGGTCCAGTTGCCGGACGGCCACTTACAGCGAGGCGACCTTCTTAGTCCCCAGGAGTAATGACGCATCTACGTATGATATCAGATAAAACTTCAGTTTTGTTTGAGGTTACATTAGGTGGTCTGAACGTCCATTTGCTAGTCTTCAAATATAAAAAAAGCAAACGAGCATGCAGGGCACCTCATGTTAAGTGATCACTGCAACCCATGGACACCCACTTCTAACACTAAGCCCTATCTGAATTCGTACAAGAATGCATCACTACTCCTGAGGACTAAGCTGGTCGTCTATCGGTTTTACTAGTAAAACTAGATGACAATGATTGATGGACTCTTCACTTATGGGAAAGCGAACTGCAGCATCACGAGTGTATAGGTAGCAACTTGATTTAAGAGCTGCAGAGGAAGGTTCACATCCACCAAAAGCATTCCACAAGCCGAAAGTTTGCTGTAAGAAGTGCGGTTCACTCTCACTACGTTCTTCATTAGTTTAATTTGAACATCCCCTGGAACGTTTCAAATAGTGTTATTAACTTTCGTTATCACCAATCCATTACTGTCTCTATGACCACCGATCTTTTGTTGAAATGAGCAGAAATGGGGGTCGGAAGAACTTTTACATTTTTAAGAATAGATTGGATGCATGTCTTTACATTGGGGGTAACATTAAAAGGCATGGCACTTTTTATGTAATACATAGACGTAGTAAAAATGCGATGAGTCCATTCAGTGTTAAATACTGAATGACGCTCATTAATACATGTAACAACCATGAAATTGAATGAGGGATCGGACCTGATAGCTTCTAAACATTAAGTTGGAACAAATATTTCTTTTATGTTTGAAGAGTAGTCAACGAGCGTGCAAGCTACCAGATGTTGAGAGGTCACTGCAGCCTATGGACATCCACGTCTAACTTCAAACAGGACTGCAGCTCTATCTGAGGTCATTCATAGATGCATTACTACTCCTGAGTACTGAGATGGTAGACTTGCTTGTAAGTATACCCGACAGTCACACCTTTCCAATCTAAACACAAGAATTACTTCACGGCGGATTGTGAGCCCGGCGTAATCAATCTCACCGAATAAACAATAGTTTTACTTGCTATCCAAATATAAAAAATTACCCGTATTTTGAGACACTGCCATCATACACACAACTCTTTCCACCTCAGGAATTATAATGTAGATGCTCTCACAACTGGCCACGAAAACGCTGATCATTGCAAAGTTTTTTATTGTCCATCCGAATACCAAGATCTGGGAAATTAGGTCACTTATCTGAAAAAAATTGCTTAAACGGTTGGTTGGATATGTGGGGTTGTTGAGTATATTTACAGCGAGACGACCATCTTAGTTCTTTGAAGTAGTGACGCATCAACGAACGACCTTAGATGGGACTTAAGCTTTGTTTGAAGTTAGTTGTGGGTGTCCATATGCTGCAGTGACCATTTAACATCAGGTGGATTGCATGCTCGCTTAGTAGTCTTTTCACATAAAAAAGTTTTAGTCGACTCACCGAGTGTGTGTTAAAAATGTCGTTTTTCCCAAATTCTATCATAGCTTGTATTTGGATCAAGGCGTGGATAAAGGTATCTGCGATCTGGAAGAATATCTGGAAAAAATATTAAAATTTACCGACATAATCGTTACATTCTCTGTAATCCATCACAATGTACTAAAATAAATTAATATAAACTTACCATAACTCGCGATATAGATTTAAATACTTGAAAGGCTTCCGTCATATCCAAATATGTTATAAAAAGTTTTTTATAATAATACGTTGCGTCGATTAGTTGTATGTGTTGCTGATTGACTTCAGCGATCCATAGCCGAAAACAGTTCGTTATTAGCCGCGATATTTTTGTAGCGTAAATTACGTTTACGTCAAAGTATATTAACGATAGCATATAGGACAATTTTGTTATCTTTATCATTTTCGTGTAATAGCAGTAAAAGCAAAAAATTGAAATGTAAACAATAAACAGCGTGATGACGTTCAGCCAATTGAAGTTCCGAACACGTTTAAGACTGTTTCCTTTATGTCTGAGGAAATTGTGAACTGTTTGGATCTTGATTATAATTTTTACATTGTTTTTCCTTTGAAATATGCTTATAACGTAGAAGAGTATCATAGCAATGGAATAAAGGATTAGGTTGAAAATTATTGGGTAGGACATTGACTTTTCCTTGACATGGTTCATAACATCAAGTAAATGCAAATAATAAACAAATATAAACATCATGGTGCCGAAAAAGGAAAACACGAAGTATATTTTGGTTTTTGGATGTATAAAATTGTTTCTTATCGTGTATTTCGAATGAAAGAAAATATCATTCATGAAGATCAGTGGAAGAAGTGTTTCTTGGAGGTCTTTTTCGATGAAATTGCTTTCAAGATAATTCTTTTGACTGTTTATCAACTTCATGTTAAATTAATTTATGATTTTGTTTTTTCTAAAATATTTGAAATTCAGTACCCTTTCATAATACGCACTGTTTGTTATTAAAATATTAATTGTAGAGTTACTGTTCAATTTCTTCTTACTCATAAGTAAGTTTCAGTTCAAATAATACGGTAGTGTCTCCACAGTAACAATAGGAACTTAGCTAGTAATACGTCTATTAAAGTGCTAGTCATTATTGGGGCTAGCATTGAAAGCATTACAAACGGAAATTAATTGGATAGATCGTAAAATTGTTGTTTGCTTAATTACTTACGTGTGGTAACATGCAATTGCTTAGCTAACTTGTTCTTTTGTATATAGGTGGCAGAACTATTGTTCGACCGAGGAGGTACCACCGCCGCTGAGAATTGTTTCACCACGTATTACGAGAATTCTTGTAATCAGATACACTTACAAGCGAGGCTACCATCTTAGTTCTCAGGAGTAGAATCGCATCTGCGTACGACTTCCGATAGGATTTCAGTCTTGTTGGAAGTTAAATATGGGTCTGTATAAGCCGTAGTTAATTGTTATCAAATGATCTGGACGCTCGTTTCCTACTCTTTTAACATAAAAAGTTATCAATCAATATCATCATGACGATATTATCGTGGTATGATTGCGGTGGTAGCATCGCTACACATGTTTCTGTCTCATAGCGGGGCAACGTTGCTGAATTCTACCATAAAGAGTGACGAGACAGATTAAGACGCATTATGCACATCAATTTAATCCTCAGAGATAGCATCGCGACTATGACCTACTTTATTTACGACGTTTATCCTATCTGGTGTTGGTTACAGGTATTCAAATTTGTGAGTGGTTACTTAATATAATATCAAGTAGGTTCTATGCCACTTTCTATTCTTTCTAATAAGTACATAAAAACTTTTCATTCTTCATAGTCATATTATGTATTTGATACATAATTAAGGAATTAATTACATATTTGAATATAATTAATGAATTAATTACATAATAAGCGGTGTTTAAAATCCCTCATAAGGATGTCCGCCATTTGGGCGTGATGATAAGTGCCTAAACTGTCACATAACATTTAAATTTATCATTTAGATTTCCGCAATGCTAGAACTGAAATCCAATGTTACGGATATGGCGTCACAGGATGATTATTTTGGAACGTGGTTATTTTTACATCCACCCTAGGTTACGATTTATTGATTATGACGTGTCAAAACCCATCCAGTGTCAAAATGATATTAAGTATGTTCAAATATATTCATAATACCATTTCTTTGATTAAAGCCTACAAGCCTTAATACTTCCAAGTGATGGCTATTGCTAGAATAACAGGGGGTTACATTAAATAATTAATTAAAAAATAACAGAAGAATCCGAGCGTGAACAGGCCTTATACGTAGTGTTCCGTATAGATTAAATGTGTATGAACATACTTCCGTATCGAATTTAACCAACGGTGATCAAAAATTTAAAGATACATTTCTTCGTGGTGCACCACCATGACTCTTATTTTTGCGAGGTGGTGGTAACAGTGGTGGAAAGATAGTGTTCTGGTTGGAAGTATGAAATAAGACGGAGATACTAATATAAGTCATTTTGACTTAATCCTGCCCTATTGGTGATCGGATACAAATGTAATGAACATGGGCGACAGTCATCACTTGAGATTAGATGGAAAACAAGTTTCTTTACTGCTTCAATAGAAACATAACACAAAACACGTAATAACACAAAAATAATTAAGTATTTTTATTTCATTATGGATTATACTATATTCAAACACGATATACCATCTATTAACCCACCCACTTTACCCTTCCTCCATCGTACCACCCGCCAAAAGATCAGGTTCCATCCACATCAGCTGGATTCGTGACGGTCCTTCATACTTCGGTTCGCGTGATCCTATTTACCGCGTACGTGCAAGATATGGAACGAACTTCCTCCCGAGGTATTCCCGGTGCGCTATGACATGAGGTTATTCAAGAAAGATGCAAAAAGAGCTCTCCTTCAAAACCGGAGATGCGTAAGCGACTTTTCAACAGGTGGCCCGTTAGCCCGTTAACTTTTAGTCACCGCACTAGGCTATGGGTGCGAGACCGCATTAAATAAAAAAATCGCAAAAAAAAGCAACTGCCGAAATCTATTTAAACCCTTCATGGCCTACATTTTCTGCTGAAATGAAGTGGTAGGTACTATAATAGCCGATAAAGGAAAACATTGTGAGAAAATCTACACGCCAGAAAGAAGTTCATAAAAACTTTCAACAGCGTGTGAAGCGTTATTTTTCGCATTTTGAGACTTTTTTTATACTTGAAGAGTAGCAAATAATCGTGCAGGTCACATGATGTTAAATGGTCACTGCAGCTAATGGACATTGATAGCTAATCTCAAACAGGACTGAGGTCTTTTCCGAGGTCATACGTAAGTGCGTCACTACTCCTGAGGACTAAGATGGTAGCCTCGCCTTGATATACCCGACAATCGCGTCTCTCCAACCGATACACAAGTATTGCTTCACGGCGAATTGTGAAAGTGGCAGTGCTACCTTCCCGGTCGAATCATAGTTCTACCACCTATCAAAAGTGATTCAGATCTTCAGACCTTTAGATTTTCAGACCCGTAGCTAGTAGTGTTACAGTAATGGTTTGATGAATGAATGAATCAATAAAAGTGACTAATATAACGAAATAAAAGTACAGAATAGAACGAAGGCTTAGTGTCCGATAACACGGCACAAATTAGATGCAATTATTTTATGTCCCAATGGAAATAGGTCTCTTCCCAGCAACTAAAGGACGTCTGCAGCATATTAATATTAAATTTCAACATGCTATCTACATAGAATTGTAAGACATGATGTAAACACAAAATTAGCTACATTAAAATGATTTAATATAGGCTCCAACCCTTTTAAGTCCCCTGCTGGGCACGGGTCTCTTCCCTCAACTGGGGAAGGTTTTTATACGGAACCCAAATTAAATAAGGGAAATAGATACGATATTGTGTTAAAAAATAAAATTTTATTACTTATCCGTAATCAGAAATATATTTACTGTCTCTACGACAAATATCTATTAATGTACATTTTTAAAAGTTCCAGCATACGTTCAAATGTGTATTAACATATCGGATAAAGCAAAGTGTAGCAATTAAATTTTTTAAGGAAAATATACAAAACATTGTATTAGAATTATTTTTGTAAAGTACAAATTTAAAAGGGGTTAAAAATGAAAACAAAAGAACAAAACAAATAAAATGAATGATTTGGCAAAAACGGCTACAAATAAAAAAATGGCTTCTTTCAAAGCTGAAAGACCTGATAATTTTTTAGACAAAGACATTCAGGATATACTTAGACCTTTTAATATCATACAATGCTTAAGTTTTCTTCCTAAGTATACTATTCGTAATAACATTATTACAAAAAATAATATTTTGCGAAATATTACATCCATTTCCTGTGTAATTCTTTACATGTGTTTACAAATACTTCGTTGCTGTTTCTCTGTTGCACTTTTGAATATCAAAATCAATTTCCTACATTTTGTTTCAATATTTGACGCGTGTTACTATAGTGTTGGATATTTTACAAGCCTTTTGAATACTGTTTTCCTTAATAAATATAATATCGAATTAGTGTTGATCATTCAAAGCATTTATAATAAATTAAAATTTGGCAAACACAATGATATTTGCATCCACAAATTCTGTTCTTGGTGTATTGTGATTACAACTGGCTTATTTTATTCTGTGATTATAACTTTTCATTGCTATTACTCACATTGGACGGCGTATGAATTTTTCTGTTTTATTTTCTTGATACATTTTGATATGAGTATCATATACTCCTCACGTATGATAAAAATTCTAAAGATCTTGCTTGAGTGGTGGATTCAAGAAACGAAATATGTCTCTGACAATTTTATATGGTCTCAAGGTATTGTGGAATATGGAATCACTTTGAAGACGATGTGGGGAAGACTTTCCAAATTATACAGAGATATATTGAAAGCGTATGCAATATATAAGACGGTCTTTCAAGTTATGGTACGTATATGTTGATAAAAAACCAGCCATTATTATCGCTTACAAAAAATTGCTGTTTGTTTTAAAGTCATCAGTCTATTCGTGATTCAAAGTCTCCATTATTCCCTAAAATGAGTTGTCTCCATTCAAAAACGATGTAATTAAATGTTATTATCCTTTGTTGCCTAAATTCAGTTCTTAAAATTTACAAGATCCCTTTCTTAGTTTACTGAAAAGTGTGTCATAGAGGTCTTTGCTCGCGAAGCGATGACTTACAGCTACATTTGAAGATATAATTAATTCTCTTCTTTCGTTTACAGATAGTATTTTATGTAATGGACTGTTTTATCCATACCTTAATTTATATCCAAATATGGATTAGAACAACAGAACGTAATGGTGTATATAAAGAGTTTGTGAGTATTTAGGTTTAAGTTAAAAATATTTTGAGGTAATGATTCGCAAACACAACAGACGCTAAAAATAATCGTATATTTTGAGCGCCATCTTTAGTTTTTTTTGTTATGTTTGACGACTAGCAAACGAGCGTGCAGGCCACCTGATGTTAAATGATCACTGCAGTCTATGGACACCTACATCTAATCTGAAACAAAACTGAAGTTCTATCTGAGGATTGCGGTTGCCAAGCATACTTATAAGATGGTCGCCCCGCTATAACTATGCTCGGCAATCGCACCTCCAACTGAATCACAAAAACTACTTCACGGCGGATTATGACGAACTATTGTTCTACCACTTATGCTTGGTTTGTATTTACTGAAACTTTACAAGATAATGTAGACTGTACGATCGTTTACTTATTTGTATGTTATCAAAGGATCAGTAGCGTCAATAGCCCACCATATTTTAAGTAATCGCTGTAGCTCATCTTTTACCAACGACAAGAAGGATAAACTCCTCTATTGTGAGGCAAGAATATATCTGATAATAGTACCGCTGCGTTCCATATAGTAAGAGTACCTCCCCTCATTATCCAACCTTTCACCTTCTACTTCTGTAACATAAAATTGTCTATATATTTAGCCCTAGCTCATGGTGTTACTATCTTTAAATTTTTTTAAAGTCTGTATCTATGTAGTTACTTTATAAATAACATTTGTTTTTTATATATTGCAGCATATAATAATGTGGATTTCGTTATTCATGACTTTCATGTGGATTATGAAGAATGTCCTTTTCCTGTCTCAGCTGTGTTATGAATGTGAAATGTTTTACGTGAGAGTCGAAGAAGTGAATAAAATTTGTTCTCTTTTGATGAAAGCGGAGGACAGTTCAGGTTTGTCTATACACAAAAAGTACTGGCCAAGTGCGAGTCGGACACGGTCACCAAGGATTCCTTCCTTTTTTTTTGTGATGAAACTAGAAATTTACGTTTACTTTTTTACTACTTTGGTTATGTTAAAATACATTGCTTCTTGCTAAATTTCATGATTCTAAGTCATCGGGAAGTATTCTAGGTTTTGATTTCCTTGCTTGTGTAAAGATATGCGGCATAAATGGCGGTATCTTTTGATTGTGTTGACTTAGAAGCTTGATTTTCTCACAGCTACAAGGAATTGCAGACCTGAGTATTTTGTATTAATTTCAATATTATATCTCCACGCCTTTTTACGTATCTACGTACGACTTCAGATAGAACTTAGTTTTGTCTGAGGTTAGATGTGGGTATTCATAGGATGCAGTGACCGCTTAACATCGAGTGGCCTGCACGCTCGTTTGCTACTCTTCAAACTACTCTTCAAATATGTTTTTGTCCTGCATGGAATACAGAGTTATTGGATTTTTATTTTAATTGTTTTATTTATATTGCGTATTCAATGTTAATTGACTTGCTTTAACGATGAAGGAAAACATCGTGAGGAAACCTACACATATGATAGTCCTTTATAAAGTACTCGAAGATGTATAAAGTGTACCAATCCGTACTTGGCTAGCGGGACGGTCTACCTTATCCTTCTCATTCTGTGAGATCCCTGCCCAGCAGTGGAACAGTATTAAGTTAATGATGTTGACTATTTATGTATGATAATATTTTATTATAATTATTTTCCTTTTGCAGGAAACGTGAGAAAAGTATGCAAGAATGTGCTTCGTATAAACAGAATAGTATTTAAGAAGATAGACGTTTGTGGTATTTTCGTAGTAGACTCTCGGTTGCCACTAAACCTTCTCATTTATATAGCCACTTACATTATCGTTTTATTACAATTTGCTGCTCATTCATTATTTGCACCTTCACATAAAGATGTTCAGTTTATTTCCAGCTAAATAAACAAATTCCATTGTATAAGAATATTGCAATAAATATACAGAATAGAAATTTGCAATATTGCAATAATTATAAGATGTATGGCATTGAATACTAAATGCCACCGCAATAATATTATAAACTCATATACAATATTAAATTATACACATAAATTGTATAAAATTTAACATTTGATATGAGAGTTTGTTTGTGAGTCAACCATGGAAAAACGATTGGATGCAATTAATTAAATTTTGCTCACATATAGACTGCGACCTCTATTCGGGCATAAGTTATTTTATATCCCGTTAAACCGCTATAATGCCGTTGATCTAAATAAAGGAAGTACAACATTTGCTTCTAGAGAATTTCAAAAGACACAATAACTTAAAGAAAGTCACAAACATACAATTAAAAACGAATTTTAATACAATTGTAGGAATTCGATAACTTTGAAATCCTTTAAAGTTAAAAAAAAATAAACGAGAATAGGTTCATCTTTTTAAAAAAGAGAAGCATAGTGGTTTCTGAAAAAAAAAAGAATGTTTGTCACTTTAATCATGATCATGTAAAAAATATTTAATCGATTTAAATAGGTATTTTACACGAAGACATAAATAACACCATATATTTGTACAAGATCGTTTCGGTAGAATTTGACATTTAACCCTTCAATAAAATGTACCGTCTTATACGCAAGAGGTCGATGAAAATGGTTAATATACAATAAATATTATAATTTTGAACATATTTTGTCGGTTTTCTTATTTTTCAAATCCTTGTAAATATCTTCCAAACTCCGTCCCTTTGTTTCTGGAAGAACTATGATGATATACAGCGCGCTGGCCAAGCAGATGATGCCAAAGAAGAAGAAGATTACGTAGATCCCTAGGTACTGGGCGACAGGCTTGAAGAATATTACCTGTAAGAAGTCGATAACTTCTGCTATGTTGAGGGCCACGGCCAGGACTACGCTTCGGTACTGTCAAACAAATAGTCATAATGAGAGAAAAGGACTTGGGGAACTTAGAGGATGTAAATATTATAAAATAAAATCCTAGGATAATATTATGGATGTACATTGGAGTAAGTGGATATCTGGCATATCTACTTAAACCATACGTCATCGACTTCACGTACTTAATAAGAGAAGATGATAACTTACAGGAATAATTTTACATGTAGGGCAAATTCTTTTTTATATATATTCGATTGTAGAATTATAGTTCGTCCGAAGATGTACCACCGCCGCCCTCACAATCCGCCGTGAAGAAATTATTGTGTTTCAATTGGAGAGGTGCAGTTGCTGGTTAGGTTGCAAACTAACTTGCAAAGAGGCGACCATATTCATCCCCAGGAGCAGTAACGCATCTATATACGACCTCAGATCTCACATAAGTCCTATTTAATGCTAGATGTGGGTGTTCATAGGCTGCATGAACCATTTAACACCAGGAGGCTTTCACTCTCTTTTGCTATTCTTCAAACATAAAATAAAAGTTTATATTATACTGTATATATCTGTAAAAGAAATTCAAGAATAAATAATTAGATGCATATGGCATCTATATTCATAACCCCACACAAGAATCCGTTATATAGTGGGTGCCATGGATACCACAAAAACGAATACATAAACACCCAGACCCAGGACATTAATCTAAATATGTCTTTTAGATGTCGCCTGACCGGGAATCGAACTCGGAATCCTGCATGGCAAACCGGTATGGTGATCACTATATCATGTGGTTTATTTAATCTAAGTCTCATTTTATCTATCGTCAAAGTGTAACGACTAAAGTTTACCTTAAACGAAAATAATTCATTACAAAGTACTGATGACGCTGGGAGAAGGCCCGCTGAGTCGCAAAAGATGCAAATGCACAGACAAATGACTGGTACCCAAGATGACAGTATTATTTGGAACTTCCTAGCCAAGAACCAAGACGCTAGAAGCAACATACTGATGCCGGATAGACAAGCAGTACTGACGAGTAATGGCTGCAATAAAAACATTGTAAATATTATAAATTATGATCATGAGACCTTATCGCAGTCATTAGATCACAAGCCTTTGTCTGATTTTAGCTATTTCCAAAAATATTAGAACTACATATTAATAAATGCAACTATATTAATCGTATAAAGGAAAAAATGTGCTGGCTTCTGTTAACTTTCTTTTGCCTGGAAGCAGCACGAGCAACGAGCTTGCAATTTATATGGTGGTAAGTGGTTAGTTCCGCCCATGGACTTCTTTTTTATATATGTAGAGTATCAAATCAGCTTGCAAGCCAACTGAATTCCATGGACACCCTCATCTAACCTCAAACAAAACTGAAGTTATATCTAAAGTCATACACTTTGCCATCTTAATTTTCATTAATGTTTTCTTACCTTTCTTCCCACTCTTTCAATGGTACTTGTAGCTACAGCCGACGCGAAAACTTGGACGCCACCAAGAACCATTGCTTGCTGGTTTGGACTCAACACGATGCCAGTTCCCTCTGAGGATATACTGAAGATTTCTCCAGCGAAGTTAAGAAACGTTACCGCACCACATAGATCTCTTGCGAGAACAGCCAATAACGAAATGTTGAATGCCTTGAGGAGTATTTTGTCGTTCCCTAAAGATAATCGATTCCATATAATTTTTAAAGTGTAATAGATGTAGACGGTGGTCACTTCAAAGTTCGATTGCCGAGGCGCCACCGCCATTCCTATTTCCGCCTAATACCAGAAGTGTTCAAAATTGCCGTGTTCTGGTTTGAAGATGATTGTAGAAAAGATTTGGTAGCTGATAGAAGTACATTCTAAATTCATCCGTGGGAGAACCATCTTAGTCCTCGAGAGTAGTGACGTATCTGCTACCATCTACGACCACAGATAAAACTTCAATTTTGTTGGAGGTAAGATGGGTTTCCATGAGCTATAGTGGCTATTTAACATCAGGCCTGTACGCTTGTTTGCTATTCTTCAAACAAACAACACCGTGGGGCGCCGCGCGCTCTCGTACTTGTTTTCATAATACCATCGTGCTTACCATAAATACCAAAATAAAAAAGGATTAGAGCCAAGTACCTGAGCGAATAAAAAAGCAGTTATTTTGAAGTTACAGGCAGATACGTCAATTTTATTTATATATATGTATATATGCAAGAATATGGAAATGTACGTTGTTATCGTGTACAGGATAAACAAGTTTTTTTTTAGTTTTAAAATTTAATTTAAATTATGTTAAATTAATTCACCGTATGTGTTTATCTTGAACATGATATACACTCAAATACAGATCAGTGTATTCCATACTTTATTATGTCCACAAGTTACCAAAAGTTTTTAACCTTCCTAATGCATGTATAAAAAAAAAAAAGTAAAAAGTAAAATTAAAAAAAAACTATCGCGCACCAACACGTCACACAACAAAAGCAACACGTCTCTTGTTTATTTATTTGATTATATACAAAGAGACAATTCTACGACCCCCTACGGTATTGCATTTTCGTGGCCCGGCCCGGCCCCCTGTTCGCGACCTACCATATGGGAAACACTGTAGATATTTGAAGCGCGTATGACATCGCGATTTGGGTACAGTGTAACCGACCTACAGAGCTAAACAATGTAGGGCGTAGTCGAGAATTTTATGGATGACCGCTATTGGATAAAATCCACATACTTCTGTGCTTCGGAGGGCACATTAAGCTGTCGGTCGCGGTTGTTATTTCATAGCAATCGTTAAAACTTGTCAGAGGCCTTATGGGCGGCATCACTCGATACTGTTTCGCCACTAAACTGTATCCACCCCATTAATCCGCATTGGAACATCGTAATTGAGAGGTCAACAGTAGGACATAAAAACAGTCGCAAGCAGGTAGTGTGTTTAATTATATTTTATTTAATATTTGGTAAAGGTAGAACTTTTCTTGGTTTGATGGTAATTGTTTGATGGTAAATAACGATGTAAAGCTGCTTGCTCCTGGTTTGAAGTTTGTGATAAGGAAAGAATATAAACAATAGAATACTAATATGAGGTGTTCTAACTTAGTTTCTAGGGGTATTGCATCTGTGATCGATCTCGGGTGGGACTCTTGTCGTGCTTATTTTGCCGCTGTCTATAGGTAACAGCGAGTACTGTTTTGTATTCAATTTAGCAAACAAGTGCAAGCCACCTAATGGTAAGGTTTGCAGCTACACATCCACATAAATCTCAAACAGGACTAAAGTCTTTTCTGCAATCGTAAGCAGAGGCGCTACTGCTTCTGAGGACTACGATAGTCGCCTAGCTTATAAGTATGCCGGACAATCATACCTCTCCAACTAAAACGCAAGAATTATTTCACAGGGGATTGTATGGGCGGCAGTAGTACTTCCCAGGATAGTTCTACGACTTATTACACTTATTACCACTACCATTACCACTACGACTCCGACCACTTAACATCAGGTGGATTGTATGCTCGTCCTTTGATTCCATTGCATAATTCCTTTCTTTTCAATTGTTTCAAAATAATCCTTACAAATAGCTTTGAACCCAGAATCTTGGGTCTGTTCATCATGTTTTTGCTCTGCCAGTATACAGTTAAGTTCTTGTTGAATCGAAGGAGCATTCGTACTTTCACCTCGAATCCAAAATAAAACTTCTGCTGCTTCCTGAAAATAAAGCTATTTATTAGAAACTATTCAAGATTAAGTTCCTGCAAAATGAAAATTTTCTTCGAGGTTCCAATTTGAGATTGACTGATTCGTGGGATTTTGCTTGTTATTTTTATGATGATAAGAAGGCAGAAGTGCCAAGGAGGGGTTAATCACGCGACGCATATTATGCCAATATTATCATACCAATCTGATCAAATAAACCGAATCAAATTCGACCTTATTTTATAGGTCATAATGTCGTCATCAACCTATTAATATCCCACTGCTGAGCGGAGGTCTCCTCTCAGAATGAGAAGGGTTAAGCCATAGTCCACGCTAGCCAAATGCAGGTTGGTAGACTTTTTGGACATTCTGACATGTACCCAGGGCCTGATGTTTTGCGGTATCAAATCGCTACACAGTGGAAGATTCAGACGACCCTAATGTGAAGCACACGGAGTTGATGTGGACTTCCAATTTATATTGTATATTGTGTATATATTAGTAAATAACAACTGAGAATAACGAGATAATATATATAATATATAATATGAGCATAACGAGAAAAAAATCTACTTCTTAAACATGTGTTATAAGAAGATTGTTTAAAATAAAGTTAACTGTAAAAAAAGACACAATTATTTACCTTAATCTTTCCATTCTTTACAAGATAGGATGGAGATTCCGGCATTGCTGAGAATAGTATGATATGTAGTAGTGGTAATCCAAGACACACCCAGAGTATGGTTTGGTATTCCAAAAGATCCCCAATTACATATAAAAATAAGTTTCCCGTTGTATGGAACACCATGGGCTGAAAATACAAGTATAATCAAATTATGTCCATAGATGGCACTGACCGTTATATTGGAAGGTTCTCAATCAATTTGCTATTGTTACGTTGCTGAATACCGATCCCTTCTTAAAGTGAGAATAAAATACAATAACAATACACGCTTTCTACACTCATAGGATCACACTCGGCATACGTTGTGTCGTAGGAGCCATGGATTCATATACACAAATACTCAGACCCAGAACAGAAATCTAAATTCATCATTTAGATGTCTGCCTGGCTAGAAATTGAACCCGGAATCTTTTGCATGTCATACCAGGATGGAAATCGATGCGCCATCTAGGTCGTCAAGAAGAGTTTAGACCATACTCTCTTCGTTAGGTTAGGATTGATAGACTTCACACATCGTTGAACATTTTTCACAGAACTCTCAGACAGATTCCTCCACGATGTTTTACTTCTTTCGCGAACACGAATTAATTTAGAATAATTCTTCAAATTGTATTAATCGCTCGTAATATCTTTGCATTATAGCTCAAACATATTATTACTTATCATAAGAATGGTTTATAGATTTTAAGAAATCTTCAAACCTTTCTGGCCTACTTCTAGTACTTATTTTATTGGCTGCCTGCAACCCTATTCGCATTTCACTGATGGTTCCCCTCTCTCCACATCTAAGGAGGCCTACGAATTGTACTTAATATTTTCACATATATTTATAAATAGAACACATACTTTATGAGTAATTAAAACACCTGCACTTGCAAATTGTGTGCAAACGGTTCCGACACAATTTACAATTGTAGGTATTACAATTGTAGCTTTGTGCAAATGTACAATTTGTATTTTATATATTTTTTTCTTAATAAAAATCTTAAATTTTTACTGTTACTGCTTTTACAACTTTTACTAATACAAAGGAGAATGCATTTAAATCGACGATAATTAATTTCCCCAAAATAGAAATGAAAAACTTATTTGTATTTTACTTGCGCTGTGATGTCATCACCGTCGAGGCTTTTGCGCTCTTCTTCTATAATTCCTGGTCAAGCCTTTAATAACTCACCAAACATCCTAAACTCCCGCGTAAATTGTCACTGCTAATCTCCTTGGTGTAAACTGGACAGGTAACGTAACTTCCAGCCATGGTGATTCCCACGAGCACGCGCGCCATTATCATCGCCCAGATGTTCATGGAACATAACATGAGAATCCAGCTAATCTAAAACAGGTACAATGTAAGTCCAATTAAACATAGTAGAAACAGTTGTGGATAGATTTAGCTATATTTGTTTAAGACACAAGGTAATAGCAGGCCAAGGACTCTCATGCCAAGATTAGTGATCAGTGACATGATTTTCAAGTAAAATTAAAACAAATACGTAGCATTCAAAGTTATTCGTGAAGTATACTTACACTGCCAGTGAAGGACACAAAGATCAAGGTACGTTTCCTCCCTATCTTATCTCCTAAAGCAGCCAGGATGTAGTTTGCGAAAGCACCACTCAAATACGCAATAGATGCTATCCAAGAAACCTACAAACAGAAAAATATCATCATCATAATTGTTGGAAGACGAAGGATTGGAAGACGTGGAATATACTTCATACTGAGATTTTACAAGAATTATATGACATGGAGCGCTTCAAAAAAGTGCAAAAGAACTTTGTTTCTAAGTTAGCGATGCATTAGAGTCTCCTCCGACGTTGAAAATGTTCATAGGTGATGGAGACTACGTTTCATCAGATCGCCCGTCTACCTTATCACTAAGTAAAGATTGTAATGTATAACGCTTGAAGTCCATTGAACTGTACTTACCTCTACATTGCTCAAGGGCGTGCCTTTGGGTGAATGCTTTGACTGCAACAGTAAGGTCATGGGCGACATCCATCCCATGCTGGCACCGTAACTAAATACTGGTAGATTTACTGCAATGTATCTTCTTTTAGAACAATAGTCTCTCTTCATATGCCTGATTGAAGCACGCATAGCCCCACGGCTTGCTTAGATCGTAACCGATCGACGAAGTTAAGCAATGTCGGGCGCGGTCGGAAATTGGATGGGTGACCGCTAGTGGCTAAATGCGTATGTATGCTCATTCGCGATTCCGTGCTTCGGAGGGCACGTAAAACTGACGGTCCCTGTTGTTATCATTGCATAGCAGTCGTTGAACCATGTCGAAGGCCTTGGAGTGGTTTGAAAACATTTGATACGGGTTTGGCCACTAACCCGTATCTCCACAAATCCGCATTGGAGCAGCGTGGTGGAGGCCACATGCTCTAGGCCTTCCCCGGTTATGGGGAGGCATTTGTGCCCATCAGTGGGACAGAAAAAGGGTTGGAGCCATATGCTTGATGCCATAGGAGGCAAGGATGCCAATTAAAGAATTAAATTTACGGCAGCAGCGTTTCCCGTAATAAATTCATCTACGGTTACCACCCCCTCCCCCTTTTATGGAGGGTGCCAAAAGTTGACTTCTAAGGTCTCGACGCTACCAAAACGGGATTCCTACTTGTTTCTCGTTACTTCGCGAAACCAATCTAGCATTAGTTTAACATCATTAACTTAGTCAAAATTCCTACCTTAATCTGGCGTTAATTGATTATTCCACTAACTTAGTCAAACTGCCTATCCCAATGGAGTGTTAATTACTATTTTTCATTAACTTAGTCAAACTTCCTACCTGAGTCTAGCATTAGTTACTAATTTCATTAACTTAGTCATATCTCCTACCCCAATCTAACTAGTTACCAATTTCATAAACTTAGACAAATTTCCTACCTCAATCCAATGTTAGTTACTAGTTTTAGTAATTTATTTAACTTCATCAACTTACTCAATATTGCACAAATTATTTGGTTCATATTACTGGCTTCACGAAATAATACTATTTTTTGAAACAACATCATTGTAATACCATTTAGTTTCAAGTACACTTGTATGTCGTGTACTTATTTATCGTAAGACATGGCTCGTTATAATGCATTTTAATACAATGTATGTTTTACTTACTTTAGAATAAATTTAATACATGTAAATAAGTTTTAAATTGATTAAAACTTTTGTGTATGTCCTTATGTACGCATGGGAGCTAATTAAAAAAAAATGTTGTATTAAAACAAAATAAACATAAAGTCTGAAAATTTAAACTGTGCTTATGTATGAGTAAGCATAGTTATTTGGCCATAGATAAAAACAATACATATAAAAATATTATGATATAGCATAGATAAAAAACGACCCATATAACTATATTTTAAAGTCTTTGGTGTATTTGTGTGATGTTGTATGTGGGTGTTTATTTTTTTCTTTTTCCCCTATCATGCCTAAAGATATATACAGATTGCCCCAAAACTCAAGCTAAAGTTAAACCTGAGACATCAGACATTCCAGTGTATGATAGACCTTATAATAACGATAATCAAATCTCTTTTAAGTCAACCTGGAGTCATTACATCCAGAAGTTTATAGGGTAGAAATACTAAATGGGGATAACATAAAAAAACAAACAGGATCTACATATCACTAATTACAAATTTATTAATAATCGCATAAAAAAATTGGCATTTGCACACAGTAACCTTACATTATTAGTACTTAAAATTACATTTCAATACATACATTAAAATTACTCTAGTAGTAACATTTACATTTGCACATATTACTACTAATCCTATTACCAGTAGTAATACAGGTAAATTGACGGTCTTTAACGGTCACTAAACGTCTTTGAAACATTGCACAAACATTTCATACTGCTAAAACCTCATTTCCATCTTTACCTTTCACTTCTATGCCCTTATCTCTTTCTTTCTCTTTCTTCGTCCTTAAGTCCATGTAAATTTCTTCTAAATGCCTGCATTTGGTCTCCGGGATTACTATGATAACGTACAAAGCCGTGGAAAGGCACACGGCTCCGAAGAAGTAGAAAGCGACGTGGACTCCGATGGAGTTCGCAATGGCTTTAAAGAAGAGCAGTTGTAAGAATGCCAGGAGGGAAGCACACGACATAGTTATCGCCAGAACGGTGCCTCTGTACTGAAATAAGAAAGAGAAAAAATGAGATTTGGTCCTCAAAATAATAAGATTAATTATATTTAAGTGCTATAAGCATAGATTTCAATTTTTCTCTACGTAAGTGTTATTATTACACTAAAACTCTAACGACAGAAGACACTTTGCTTTGACTTTTTTAAAAGAATAGAACTAGATAAATAGATCGAAACCTGGTAGAATTTTTCGTGGTTCGATTTCGGAAGCACCATTGCCACACCTATTTTTGTTTTATAACAGATTAGTTAAACCCTCAAACGAGGCATTGCAACTTAGTCCTCAGAAGTAGCACTGTGTTTTTGGACGACCTCAGGTAGTATTTTATGTAGACAATTATCTGGACTGTATATATTGATAGGTGGTAGAACTATAGTTCGTTCGGGGAAGTATCACCGCCGCCCTCATAATTCGCCGGGAAGCAATTTGTGTATTTCGGTTAGAGAGGTGCGGTTGCCGGGCACACTTACAGCGAAGCGACCGTCTTTGTTCTCAGGAATAGTGACGCATCTACGTATGACCTCAGACAGATCTTCAGTTTTGTCTGAAGCTAGATGTAGGTGGCCATGGGTTGCAGCGACCGCTTAACTTCTGGTGGCCTGTATGCTCGTTTGTCCGTTTGGTACTTTTATATTATGAAAAAAAAACATCTGGCATCCATGGATATCTGTAGTCAACTCCATATAAAATAGGAGTTTTACCTGAAATCATGCGTTCTTACTCCTGAGAACTAAGACGGAATACCAGGAGTCTTCAAATCAGTTTGAAGATTCAATCCTGTGAATCTTCAAACCAGAACACAGCAGCGCTAAATTACTGTTTTTAGGCAATAATAGGTGTGATGATGATGAGAGCGCAGACGAACGTCATATTGTTGTACCACCGTCAAACTCATCATTATTATGAACCTATTTCTATCCTATTGCTGTGCACAAGTCTCCTCTTAGAATGAAAACCTATGGTCAACCACGCTGGCGAAGTGTGAAGCGATAAACTTTACCTTTGATTCGTCTGAGAATCAAATTTGAAGCACATGTAACTTAATCTCAACATTTAAACTACTTACTTTAAATTACTAACCTTATAAGAAAAGATTTCGCCGGTAATCACCACTGAGATTGGCTGGAGACCTAAGGAGTCGCAGAAGATGCAAACGCAAAGTGTGACAATGGGCAGCCAAGTAGGTGCGAAGACGCCCATGTTTCTTGAAACAAACCAGGACGCAAGGGCACACATGCTAAGTCCAGAGATAAGAGATGTGATGAAAAGGAGACCCTGAAATTTAATTAAAAATAAATAATTAAATGCTTACAAAACGTGAAACACTTAACGATTAATGGTTGAAGTTTAAGGCACATTACTGAACGGTTTCTGCACTCAATGGAAGGTTAACGTAATCTACCAACTATACATTATGATTTTTAGGTCATTCGGAAAGATTTTTAAAAATGTCTGTATTTTCAAAAGTGTATGGTCGTATGAATTCACACTTTTTATAGAAAAAAAAATATTACTAAATTATCTCCATATAAGGATTATTTCATTGATATATAGCAGCTAAGACGTTGTTATAAAATTCTGATTTCTGATGCCTTTTGTGGAGAAATAAAGACGAAAAGATTAGTTATTTAAAATACTTATTGTATTTTTCACAACACTGTCAGGACTTAATTATTTTGCTATTACAGCCTGACAGTAGTTTAACCCACTATTAATTTCTCCCAAAATCTTCTTAATCGCGTAGTGTTTATATGGTTCAAAATTTTGGTTTTGTGTCCATACGCGTACTGGAACACACCGCGAAAGCAAAATAAAAATTTAGATATTTAACCTTTCTGCCCGCCTTCTCCACTATGCTAGAGGCCAAGATGGCTCCAGCGACCTGCACGGCTCCAAGCATCATCGCCTGCTGGTTTGCCGTCAAAGACAGACTTGCGCCTTGGGAAGCGATGGTGAAGATCTCCCCAGCAAAATTTAGTACAGTGATAGCTCCGCAGATCTCCCTGCCGAGCGTTATCACCATGGTAATGCAAAATGCTCTGAAGAGGATTTTGTTCCTTACTGAAAAATATTATTTATTTAAGAGCTTTTTAAGATATTACACAGCTTTTGAACTGTGTATATACCCCACAAACAATTATGGGATATGGTAGTAACGGGCGGTTACATACTTTACTTTTTATTTTATTTTTGTTAAACAAATGATGTACACGTAAATATATACAATAATTTAATTTTAGTTAAATTTTATGCAAAGGCACTGCTTATTCCATTGAGGAATGTCTTCCAGCAGACACAGAAATTCTGATTGAAACCAATAAATGTAGCCTGCACTTGACAATAAAATATAATTATGTATTCACGTAATTAATTTATTTCATAGAAGTATAAAATAAACATGCAGTCCACCTGATGATTAATAGTCACTACCGTCATTTAGGATTGAAGACCTGCTTAAGATCGATCACAGAAGCGTTGCTACCCCAGAGAACTAAGTTAGAGTGCCTGGTGTAAATATATCTAGTTTACCACACAACCTTTAAACCAGAATACAGCAGCGTTTAGCTGCTTTTGTAAGGTAGAAAGTGGTATGCTTGGTCCCAAAGAACATCGGGTTCTACCATCTTTAAAATTGACCTTCTTGATATTCAGTTGTCACTACAGCCTACACGAAAGCCCTCATCTGTCAACCTATTCAGGGTAGGAGTCATAGCTACAGTCGATCACAGGTGAATTTCTAAAAAACCGTGCTGCCATGGAACATAAGTAGATAAGGTATGTGTACTTTTACAAAACAACGGCTCTGTCTATTTGCCACGGAGTAATGGACATATTAAATAAGAAAAATATGTCTGACACGAATTAATTGCTTGGCCTCAGTGAAACTATAGCGCATTGTTATGGTAATATGTACATTGATAATAATTGATTCATTACTCCAAAAGTTTTTCGATTTGGTTTCTTATTATAGTGTTATGAAGGCATATTGTCGAATGGACCGTGAATATTTTGTGCAAGGTCATGCGTATTTAGCGCTCGTCTAAAACATGTATGTTTTATTCGGTGTGTGCGTAGTTAAAATATAAAAATTTTACCGATGTCTTTTAGAAGAAATTTGGAGCCCTCTTCGTCCTTCATTTGTTCGTTCTTTATACGGTCTAGTTCCCGCAGGATGACTGGGTCTTCTGGTTGTCTGCACTTGAGCCAAGCTAGCACTCTTTGCGCTTCCTATAAGTTTACCATTGTTGTCTTATTTTCTTTACCTACTATGTTCTTTACTTTCTTTACCTCTTTAACTCACAGTTTGCGTAAAAATATTAAAGAAAAAACAGATGACCAGTTCATGTAGCCATTTTGATTGGTC
>DWKL01000037.1:0-28960 GCA_018249415.1 Phareas burnsi | reverse complement strand
TATATAACACATATAAATCATAATAAAGCACGCGGCGACCCACGGCTTTCGTAGGTCATAACTGAACGAACGAAGTTAAGCAACGTCGGGCGTGCTCGGAAGTCGGATGGGTAACCGCTAGTGGCTAAATTTCATGGGCGCTTCCGTGCTTCGGAGGGCACGTAAAGCCGTCAGTCACGGTTGTTATCATTGGATAGCAGTAATCAAACCTTATCGGAGGCCTTGTGGGTGGTTTGAAAACATTCGACGATGGTTGGTCTCTAATCCGTTTCTCCACCAATCCGCATTTGAGCAGCGTGGTGGATTATGCTCTAGGCCTTCCCCAGTGGTGGGAAAAAGAGCTGTGCCCCGCAGTGGGACATAAAAATGGATGGACCCAAGTTAATGTAACTTATTATCGTTTACATATATTTATGAAATCACAAAGTTCAATGAGCTTCCGATTTTCTTTCTTCCAATTTTCGAGTGGGAGATCACTGGGCAATCGTGCCTCTATTTTAATTACACTTCATTGGTAGTACCAATCTAATATTCCCTTTGTTACATTTGGACGTTACCTATAATTTAACGGCAAATAAAGTTCAATGAGCTTTACTTTGTTCGAGGCAGACACAGCGGCGGCATCTATAAAATTTACCAAACTTTCCATTTCTACGATCCCGGTACACAATATACCCCTCGAAAAATAAAGCAAATAATGACACGTTCAATATAAAACAGCATTCCCTTTCTTCATGAACCGGACAGTTCATGGACTGTTCAAATTACCGATATCGCTTCGTCACGCCGATACGATCGATACGTCGTCGGTATCACACCGCGATCGCCCCGCGAATGTGCTGACGTCACGTAGGTGTTAGTTATCGTACGACTTTGAGAATATTCCTCCATCGGCGATTTTAACGTAAGCCGTTCTGTAATTTATTGTTTGTTGGTATTTTCATGGCAGAGATATAATAAATATAACGAATGGATAATACCTAATTATAATTTATTTCAATAAATGGTACAATTATAGTTCATGTACAGAGGTACCACCGCCGTCCTAATAATCCGCTGTAAAGCAATTTTTGTTTCGGTCGGAGAGATGCGGATGGCGGAAACACTTACAAGCAAGGCACTGTCTTAGTACTCGAGAATATTAACGCATCTGCGTTTAATTTCAGGACTTCAGTGTTGTCTGAAGTAAGATGTGCAGATTGCAGTGAACACTTAACATCAGGTGGCCTGCACGCTTGCTTGCTTCTCTTTCCATATAAAGATATATAAATAAGAATAAGGTATACAAACTAAGTAGACTGTCTGTTTTATGCGATTTAAATAGTTATTATTTTGTATGTCTGACTGTCTGATATATAAGGTGGAAGGGTTGTGACGTTCGCTGCCGATCCACCGCCACAGCTACAAGTGTTGCTGCCTCATTGCAGCAGTGTTACATACGCTGCTGTGTTCTGCAGACTCCCTTTTACGAGACATTCCACCTTAAACTTCTGAAGTCGCAACGCACGAGTGATCGAGTACAAGTAGGATTCCATATCTATATCAAGTTTGTTACAGATGCCCATGGGCGACCACTCTAGATCGGATGGAAGTTCACGCGCTTATATAACTGCCATTACATAAAAAATAAATGCAAATTTCATCACAATAGTACCTACCCCATTCATATTTTCAGGTTCTGTCAAAAAAGAGTATTTTTTTTACACTAAGTGCCTAGGTACTTATCAAAATAATATTTACCAAGAAATTCTTGATCTGAGCTTATCCTAACGCAATGCCTCGAGAGCAAAAATCCCCGGAAACCCATTGTACAGTAGAGCACCAAAAATATTGGGACGCGCCAAATCTTTCGTTTAATCGAAAACATTACAGATTATGCTCAAACAAAAAATACTTGGCTAATCCGCGGCCTCTTTGAACCCACCATTGGACAGAGATAGCAATATGTTTGTTCCTGAAGAATATCTTTTAAAAAAGCATCGGATTATTGATTTCTGCGAAAATTCGTTGGGATGTACGGTTGTAGGATAATGGTCTCCTACGGACCGGGAACGAATTACCCGCTGAGGGATAAACCCGCCTCTAATTTCGGGAGATCTCCTGATCGGTAATTCGAGAAAAAATTACCTGCCAACTTGCACCAGACGATTTTCGTGTAGACGAAAAGAAATTCTTATTATACAAACTAGATACTTAAGATACTAGATGCTATGACTTACTAATCATCATTAACCCATTACTTTGATAGGTGTTAGAACTAGAGTTCGTCCGGGGATGTACCATCGCCGAGACATAATCCTCCGTGAAGCAATTCTTGTTTCGGTTGGAGAGGTGCGGTTGCCGGGTTCACTTATAGAGAGGCAACTATTTAACATCAGGTGGGTTGTACGCTCGCTTGCTACTCTTCAAACATAAAAAAAATCCTGTCCCCCTGCTGGGTATAGGTTTTCTCACAATGAGAAGGTTTTGGTCACAATCCACCATACTGGCCTAGGGCCCATTGATAGACTTCACAGATTGACAGACTTCAACTTTCTTGAGAACTTTACAGTGAATTCCCAGATATGTGTGTAAGTTTCCTCGTGATATTTTCCTCCCTTACAGCGAGTGATAATTAATTTTTTATTTGGCACATAATTTCGAAAATTTTCATAATGCGTGCGTGATTAGAAACCCGAACCTATAGCGTGGGAGTCCGAAATCTTACCACCAAGCTATCACTTACCCACTAATAAGAAAAGATCAATTTAACAAAAATTACGACCAATTATCTGCACAAAACGGCTGTTAGTAATTATTTACATTAAAACTGCACAATTAATGATTCCGGCACCAAAAAGAACTCGTTGTTCGATCCTTAATGAAATAAGACGGTGCGTGATCGATCAAAATAATAATTAATAATAGATCGGCTTCGAGAGCCGACTGTGATGGATCCACGCACTTAGTCATCGTGTTTAATTAAAAATGGCGTCGTAAATTAACGGTTACATTTCAAATTTACGTAGCGTCTTGTCATTAATTCTGTTCACGTTTTGAACTTATGTGTAGAGTCCTATTGTTACATAATCTACGTTTAGCGGCTCCGTGGTACAAAAGTGGACATTGCGATATCATTTTAATCATCAATCAAGCAGTTTCGTCAATTACATTGTGTAGTCAATTACGTGCCAAAGGTAGACAATCGTGTAAAAAATTATATGCCTACCCACCAACTCACTTTCATTTTTGTAGCTATTGGCAATATAAGTAACATCAACCTATTAATGTCCCAATCCTGGGCACTGGTCTCGTCTCAGAATGAGGACAGTTAGGCCGTAGTCCGGCCAATTGCGAATTGACAGAATAAGTAATCAACGACCCATGAATGTTCCACTCCTGGGCACTGGTCTCCTCTCAGAATGAGGACAGTTAGGCCATAGTCCACCACGGTGGCTAAGTGCGGATTGTTAGACTTCACACACCTTCGAGAACTTTGCAAAGAACTCTCCGATGTGTAGGTTTTCTCACGATGTTTTCCTTCACCGGTAAAGCAAAGTGATAATTTATAATACGTTCATAACTTCGAAAGGTCAATGTTAAAGGATAATTTTTATACTTCTTGCACTTCAAAAAATACCTCATTCAGAAAAATATTCGAAGAAGCAGTCCTTTGTACTACGTTTACTTGTTTGTGTATTTTATGTGTGTGTCTATTTTATGTGTTTTATGTACAAAAAATTGTTAAATATAATAAATAAATAAAAGTGTCTATTGACTTGTGTTTTGGAAGTGTTTTGCACCCTATAGTTAAAAATTAGAGGAGAGGGGAAACAATATTGACGACTTTTGAAGTGCATCCTCACCTTTATATACTTGTTAAAGATCTATCGACTAGACGTTTATGTACATTGGATTTTTTTTTCATCCTTCAGTTACATGTATGGAGTGCCACCCTTAATTAGTTTTTATTTCGTAATTTCACTACATCTTTGCAAAGCGGTTCATAGAACAAACTTAATTTTAAATTACTTTTTATCTATGTACGTCTTCGAAAAATACGACTGTGACGGACTGGTAAAATTTACGAAATCATAAGGGTTCCATTTTTTCTATTTTACTATGGACCCCTAAAATGCAATTTGCTTTCGTAATTTATATTTGTAAAGGATACTTTACAACTTGACCTTAAGCTCATCTCCGAAATTAAAAGATTGCTATCTAATAAAAACATAGTTGATTACGTAATAAGTATGTATACAATTCGCCTAAACATCGAATTGAACATGAAATCTTTAGACTAAAAAAGAATTCCAATCGTGTCACAATTATTTATTAGCCAATACTTATAGCCATAACAATATTAGGTGTATCTTAAAATTTGTACATTTTATTTGATATCCATCATTGCTGTTTTCATATATAATACCTAAGTATTTATAGGATATTTAACTATAGTTATGATGATCATCCATTGTTGTAACACTCCTGGGAATAAGTCTCCTCTTAGAATGTGAAGGGTTGGGTCATTTTCCACCACGCTGGCCAATTGCGGATTGATAAACTTTACCGTGAAATCGCAAAAATTAAGGTCTCTTCACCTGTTTTTCTTCACCGTTAAAACATGTGATAATTAATTTTTAATACGCACATAACTACGAATGTCAGAGTTGCGTGCGGGGTTTGAACCCCGGACTTCCTGCTGAGAGGCCGGGATCTTAGGCTATCAACTATAATTTAATCGCAATATCTATGTTCAAAATAAAATTTATAGCTAATATTTAATGTTAATCTATGTAACAATCTCCACCACTCCGCAATGGAGCGACGTGATAGAGTATGCTTCAAGCATCCCCCATTGTAACGAAAGACCCGTGCCCAGTTGTGGGACATAAAATGGTTGCAGCCAATGTAGTAATAATCATTATTATGGAGTACTTTTATGTCTTATCATAAATTTCATAAAAGTGGCAATCTGTTTTTAAGTGTTTATCACATAACCAATTTTAGGTATCATTGTCAACTCATTACCACGCGGGGGACGTTGCCACAACATTGACTGAGTTTTTTCAACGTATACTAGCAAATAAGCATGATACCCCCTAAATGGATACTACCACCCGTGGATTTTAGTAATCAACCATAAATATTAATAAAATTCTATTACTAAGGACTGTTACTAAGGAAGTTTGAACGCTACGTATTAGTCTCTACCTTGTACCCTTGAAACCAGAACACGGCAAGCTCTAACATTACTGTTATAAGATAGAAATAAGTAACAGTAGAGCCTCCAATATCTAACCAGGGAAGATTCTACCACGCTTAAAATGACGTATCATATATTCGTTTGGAACACCTCATTTTTTTCACCTCAAATGAAGAATGTTATAAAATCATGTTTCAATAATTATCGATCTAAGACAAGCACGTCAGGTGGTTACATAATTAGATTAGCCGATACTCAGATAGCCGGTACACTATAATTGCGGCGCGCATCGAGCGACGGCCGCCGCGGGGTGCTGCGCCCGCGCCGACTCTAGTGTAAATCTTATATTGGACATGGTGTTTTATGGTTTGGTTTTATGTTTAAATAGTAGCAAACGGGCATGCACCATCTGATATTAAGTGGTCATAGCCCACGGAACGATATGTAACCTCAAACATAACTGAAGTTTTATGTGGGGTCGTACGTGGATGCATCACTCCTGAAGACTAAGATGGTCAGATCGTTGTGTGTCCGCCAACTCTCTTCCGACCGACCGCACCTCTCTAACCGAAACACAAAAACTGTTTCACGGCGGATTATGAGGCCAGCGGTTGTACTTCCTCGGACAAGCTATAGTTCTACTATATATCAAAATTTATATGTAATCACAATTTCAATACCATGATGATTGGACTCGGATGTACCATTGCCACATCTGCTCAGGTGTACATTTGAGGATCATAGTCCCATTTTAATCTTCCCCTGCTGGACATGGATCTTTCTCAACAATATCTGAAGCCCAGTACGACATGTCCTAGAGCATACCCCAACACAGTGCAGCAATGCTGATTGGTCCATGGATAAAAGTTATGACTAACTCGTGTCGGATGTTTTCAAACCACCAGAAAGCCTCCGATAAGGTTTAACGGCCGATCTCTGATAATAACAGCAGCAGCTTAATGCCCTCCAAATCCTCCTAACCTCCGAAGCACAAAAGTGCGCATGAAATTTAGTCATAAGAGGTCAACCATACTCCCAACTTGTCGGCCTCAAGTAGCACTTCAGTGCCATTTGGGCGGCATTAACTTACCATGATATAGACTTCATATTTTCTTTACGTAAGAAGAGTAGCATTCGTACCTGCAAGTCACCTGATGTTAAGTGGTCATTCAACTTCATGGTCACCCACATTTAACTTCGAACAGGACTGAAGACCTAGCTGAGGTTGTACGTAGATGCCTTACTGCTTCTGAAGACTAAGGTAGTCGTTTCATTGTAAGTGTAAGTACCCGGCAAAAACACCTCTCCAACCGAAACACAATAATTGTTTCACGGTGGATAATTAGAGTGGTAACCCAAGCACGAACTATGGCTCTACCACCTATTAAATAATACTTTTATCTTCTATGGTTATTTGGTTCTTTACTATAAATAAATATAAGTAAGGAATAAAGGTAATATCCATAATACGAGAGCGTTCAATCTGCGGGCCGGCGGGAGGTGCTCGCGCAGTTGATCGAGATCGACGGATTATTACATTAAATCTGCTGTTCTAGCATCAGAGGATGCCGCTTCACACCTCCGCGAAATGTAGCCGCTGTCATTATTTATAAACAGCAAACGTTTTTATTTCCATTATCATCAGTCCATTACTGTTACTGTCCCACTGCTGGACACGGATTTCCTCTCTGAATAAGAATGGTTAGGCCATAGTCCACCTCGCTTGCCAAGTGCGGATTGGTGTATTTCACACTTTTGAGAATCTTAAGGAGAACTCTGATACAAGAACTTGAAATCGATCTAATATCGCGAGCCCATAGTGAGATGCTGTTTGAAAAGTAAGGTCAATGTCAAAGGATAATTTTTATACTTTTTGTACTTCAAAAAACAACCGCTCCGACACGTGTTTCGCTTTGGCGAAAAATGAGCACAAGAAACTTCAAAAACTTCTAACCATGCGATTTTCTGGTGAAAGTACAACATATTATTATCTGCTGTGAGTTTTCTTAATATATTTTTGTTTATAATTAGTCTACAATAACGTCTTTCAGTATAATTATTAAGTATCATAAATTTGTTATGTTTATGTTTGAATAGTAGCAAGCCAGCGTACTGGCCACCTTATAGTGAGTGTGAACAATTAGTTAGGTACGAGGCCACATTCCTTATATTGTTTTTAAACTATTTTGAATTAAGTGTTTTTGCACTTTCCTGGACAAACGAACACTTCCCTGGACGAACTATAGTTCTACCACCTATCAAACAGTTAAAAGCCAATATCAATTTACGGTGTGAGGTTTAAGCTAGGCAATCGTTTTTATTGTTACAGTTATGGGTTCCAAACAGACCTATAGTTCATTGCTATAGACAATCAGGACATACATCAGGTCAGCAAAGAGGTGTAAAGATAATAACGAAATCGGAAATAAAAAGTTTTGTAGTGTTTGTAAACTCCCCTTAACGTACCAAAGTTCGAGTAACACGGTAAACGCTATAGGCCCAATAGCGTATTCAAACGCATTGGTCGGATCGCGCGTCGTGTTTACGGCAATCGGTGCGCTAATCGCGCCACAAGTCCGAATAGAAGCTGATTAGCGAGCGGTGAATAGCCGATGTGTGCGAGGGCGCCGCGGCCGCTGGCGAGGCCGGCTCGACAAAGGAACGCCATCCGCAGACAATCCGCCTAGTATCGATCTCCCGCGACCCTTCGAACGAACGCCGAGCCTAGCACAATGCTCGGCTCTTTATTATAGCATCTCACATTGTTGTCATTGTTATTATTATGATTCTTTACCGCTTTCCATTGTCGGTCGGCGTTGTGGCGGTGCTTTTTCACGGCCCGCGTTTAGTCTGGGCACCGGGAGCGCGACGCTCGCACGTTTTGTCGCGGAAAACACGTTTTCCACGCGGAAATTTCGACGGTTTTGTGCTTTTTGACGTGCTACCCAATGCGCGCGCATTGACGGATGACGGACGGACTGTGGTCTCGTGGGAGGGACTCCGTCAGCTGATTGTCAAAGTCAAAGCAATCGGCCGGGGAGCAGCGGAGAAAGGCGGTGCTGAATTGTGTTGTGTTTAAGACAGTATTGAAAGGAAAACTGATTTAGTAGGTAGTACAGTAGAATAGTGTT
The DNA here is from genome assembly GCA_018249415.1 of Phareas burnsi. NCBI lineage: Eukaryota > Metazoa > Arthropoda > Insecta > Lepidoptera > Hesperiidae > Phareas > Phareas burnsi. Next base: position 20,644 of record DWKL01000037.1, on the reverse strand, counting down.
TACTAACATTTGTCTTATTGGTTTCTCGTTATAATTCTAAGTGGAAAAGTGGGAGTAAGCAATCTAATACTCATTGTAATGTCTATATTGATAAATTAAAGCATAATATATTAACTTTGTAAAAATATCAAATGTCTATATATAATACTTTGCAAACTATACTTGGTTAGGTGAATAAGTCTGTTGTAGTTAGAGTACGTTATAAAACTCTTATCATTCAAAGTCATTTATAAGCACATCTGTAACTAACTAATTTCATAATCGTTATTATGTTTTGAATTTATACGCTGAGTAGTGATTTTGCTAAGTTTCAAATCACGCTTTTTTAAGCCTAATTAAGAGCATCAACAATAAACCTAAAATTATACCTAGATACCTAAAATTGAAGAATCCTATGTAAACCAATTTTGGATAAGTACGAGTACCACGTGATATTTAAATCAAAAGTGGTACCTAACATTATTACGGTAAGTTAGCCTAAAGGTACGTAGGTGGTAATGATATGTAGGTTCTGGGTTACTTAGGTACCGTATATAAACATCTATATTAAGATAAACGTTAACACAAAAGGTTCATTTACATTAGAATGTAAAATTTGAAAGTAGAAATCTTATAAAAGACAATTCAGAGTTTTAAATAAAGTGTTATTCTGTTCTAAAATGTTGTAAACTATTATATGTATTGACATATCTATTTGTAGTAATTGTACCACCATCTGTTTTATAAATAGGTATGTAACTGCGCGTGCAAAATACATTATTTACACAGATACTACTAGAGCGCTTATGCTTTAATTTCAAAGTAATCTAGAATATAACAATTATTTTCTAGTCAATAGTATAGCGACCGTTTGGGGACGACTGGAACCGCTATACCCATGTTAGAAATAGCGAACTTCTCATTCGGGGTTGCCTTATAATTAATTTACTAATGATATATATTTTTTTATGTTCGAAGTGTCGCAAACGAGCGTGCACCTGATGTTCAGTGGTCACTGCAGCCCATGGACACCCACATTTAACCTGAAACAAAACTGAAGTTCTGTCTGAGGTGGTACATAGATGTGTTACTACTCCTGAGGACTAAGATGGTCGCCTCCTTTTAAGTGTCCTCCTGCCAGGCACACATATAGCGAGGCGACCATCATAGTCCTCAGGAGTACTGACGCATCCATATACAGCCTCAAACGGAACTTCGGTTTTGTTTGAGGTTGGATGTGAGTGTCCATGGGCTGCAGTGACTACTTAACATCAGGTGGTCGTTTGCTACTTTGCAAACATAAAAAATAAAAAAAGTGTGCCCGGCGACCGCGTTTCTCCAACCGAAACACAAAAACTGTTTCTCGGCGGATTATGAGGACGGCATTTATATCTCCCTGTTCGAACTATAGTTTTACCATCTATTAACATAAAATTACAGACAAGAGATGAGTCCTGTTTAAGATTAGGTCCATGGGCTGGGCTGCAACAGTTATGAGGCCTATACGCTCGTTCGCTAGTCTTCTAACAGAAAAATCAATTCACTTGATTAAAAGTGGTCACTGCTACCCATGTACATCTGTAACCGACTCCAAATAAAGCAGGAGTCTCACCAGAGATCAATCACATGGGCGTAGTACCTCTCTATGATCTCCTTACTAACTTTCAACCCAAAACATAGTAGTGTTACACCGCTTTCATAAGGTACAGACAAGTGCGATGGTAGCGCCACTGCAGTTAATCCACGAACAACTCTATTATTCTACCTTTAAAACTATTCGTCTAACTTAGCAGTGAGTGAGTGATTCTGTATAAAATAAACATGACCCCAAATAAATCCGTGTGTATTTTATAAAGGTAACATTATTGAAGCCATTTTTATAAGCAATTGTTTATATGAACTCATAATATAAGTTCATATAAACAATTGCAATACGACAAAAGGGAATATATATATTGTTATTTATAATTTCTATCAACATTATTTATTTAAGCAATTAATTGCACTGATACATAAATTAACATAGACGTTGTTTATTTTTTTGTCAATATATTCTGAAATAGTTGAGGCAACATTACACTTGTGAACTTTCGAGATTTTCTTTCGATTGCATTTTAAATTTTGCCTTTAATATTCCTTGAAAGAAAACAATATTATTCTATCTAATAGAAGATAAACATGCATTATCTACTGACTATAATCTCAAACAAACCTTATCCGCTATAAGCATGTGAGGCAACCTCATATCTTAGACCGAGGTCATATCGTGACCAAATAGCGCAAAGCGAGATAGACCAGAATGGTCACATGTGTGATACAGAAGGTAAATTACCTGTTTTTATATTATATTTATGCTATGCCGTTTAAAGACTCGATATATAGACCAAAATCTTTACATTTAAATTCGTTTGCCTTCCGGGCAAGGAAACGCGGAACGCATAGCAAAACAAACAAACAAACTTTTATACGATATGTTAATAAATATTCCTATATTAATATTTTATATGAACATTGATTATATACTTTACTAGATACCGCATGGCTCTTTTTCGCGAGTTACAAAAGCAGGTAAAATGGCTATCGTTCAGGCACACGCACCGATTGTGTTTTACATAAATTTCCCCTATTTAATTTGATAAAAAAATTGTAATTGATACGTTTAGATTGTAATTGTAATTTATTCTCAAAAAAGATAGTAACAGTCACTTGCATTAGAAAAACAATTGATGTTTGAAGAAAATTACTGCCAACGGTTACCGCCAATATTTCTATGTATTTCGCCCACGACCGTGCATCTACTCGAATATATAATCAAAGTATTTACGAGTAAGTCTATAAAATACAACTCATTTTATTCACATAGATTTTTTTAAACTTGTAAAATTAAAAAAAAACATATCCCCCCGGTACAGAGATAATTAAATTTAAATTATATTTGATATTTGATATAACTTAGTCTAGATAATTGATCGCCTATCGTCAACTCGCTTATAGACTGACAAGATAGTTTTATATTTAGTTATAAATAAATCCTATAATAGACATCTATGAAATGGTAACCGCAGACTGTATTTAATGGTAATTTTCCACTAACAATTTGGATTGTAACATATCTCACTAATAACACTAATGCTAATAATTTAGATGTGCCTACTATCCATCATTTATGGTATAAGTTCAGCAGCGATAGCCTAGAGGTATGATTCCGGTGTCCCAAGCTGGGGTCCGCGGTTCGATTCCTGTACAGAACTCTGATTTTGTCGAAAATTATGTGCTATAGCACAATTTCTAATTGTATACAATTAGAAATTGGCACTTGCTTTAATGGCGAAGGAAAACATCTTAAGGAAACCTACATGCTTTAGGGTATTCTTTCAAGTTCAAGCCAGCGTGCTACCGTGGCTCATGCCCAGCAGTGGGACAGTAATGAAATGATGATGATAACTAGGTTCCTTTCGAAATATAACTACCATACTACGCAACGGAAATGATATCTATTATTACCTATCTTTATTTAAAAACAAAACATTTTTTATGTAATTAATATTAACTGTGCATATAGGTATACCAATGGTTAGGTGCAAAAAAATTATTCTCAAAAAAGATAGTAAGTCATTTGGATTAGAAAAACAATAGCGAAATATAAAACGGTGTTCGTCTTAACGTAATAACGATCATATAGAGCATATGACTTTTCAAAGGTTGCAAAGAATGTGTACAGAGTATTCGGGTAAATCATATTTATAAATGAATAAAATATTTCTTGAATAACGCAACATAGGCAACCCGCTTACGGTAAATCAAATGCCGAATGCCCCAATTCCCCACACCTATACATGACAATTCCATTGAATAGCTATTCTCAATCTAAGTACCCACGTGCGGAGACGTTACTATTTAATTTGCGGACGGCTCGCTCCAAGATAGGCCTGATGAGACGGAGACAGCGGCCGGATGCCCACCCCGTCCGGCCGGGTCGGACGCCCCCCTGGACACAGATAATGTACACTAGGCCTATTCAAGTGTGACGACTCGGGTATTAAAATGTCGGGGAACTGAAAACTCTTGGGCGAACAAAACTCAACTTTCGCGATGAAATTTTAGATGCCACGCCGGACTTGGAATTGGGTTGTATGTAGCTTATGTTTGCGGAATATTTTACGTTTTTTAATAAAATAACTTTGTGATGGTATGGAAATTTGTCTTAAAATCAAATTGTTAAATCTTAATATGTAGATTTAATGTAATCTTATTGTCTTTAATTTGTAGGTGTATTTAATCTAATTTATATGTAACTTAAGTTAGATATACATGCACATATTTCCTAATTAAATGATTATTTCGTTTCTCCCTAATTTCCTAATTCAAGTAGGCCCTTACTTAAATAGTTCTGTATACTTTTTGATGTGATAAACAAATCAATCAATTATATTATGTAATAAATCTCTGCATTCGCTTATTAAATAAATTTTTCGAGGCAAGAAAATGTGAAGATTAGCATGCATTATGCATTAAGATTAGTATATTTCAAGAGAGAAGTTGACAACGTTAAGTAATTGCATAATTAAAAGCTTATATATTTTGTGAAAATATGAAGGTACCATTTATTTTTGATTAAAAAAAATGTTTTATCATCAAACATTACATAAGAATGCTAGGATAAGTTTTCGTCGTCGTCGTCATGGCAATTCGAATCTCCATAAATTAACAACGGCTCCAAATTAATATCTAATAAGTAGTTAAATTATGATCATAAATAGAAAGTCACTTTGTAAGCAAATTATGTTGTATTGTTTTTGTGCAATTCTAAAGGTTCCTAACTCTACAAGGTTCAATAGGGGGTGGTCCCCCTCGCAAGGAGAAATGATGATAGCTTGCTCTCACGTGTGCGGTCTTGTTTGTGTCCAGTCAACTCGAGTCTGCCTAATATTGGGCTTTCATTATGACACACGGCTTGTGTAATTTCCGACTTGTGAGTAATGAATTAGGTACGAACTAAATTACTTTGGCGATTCGCAATTATTTCTATCAACTTCTACGTGACAAAACAAGTTCCCTTCAAATTGTTTATACCCATATGTAAAGCAGCTACCTAAATAACTTCCACCTTTCTTGTAGAAATGTTATAAGGACTAAAAAGCTTAAATAAAACGAGAAATGCTTAGAAACATGAATGGTTCTTCAGAAATCTTGAGGATTGCATTTTTATTAGTTCTTTAAATTAACACCGACATAGGTACGTACTTAGGTAATCCAGTAAATTGCATTACTGTTAATACTTTTCCTAACCGTTTTTGTTTTTACATTCTCTATTATATTTAGGTACCTACTTACATAACACGCACAGTACCACGAAATATTAAAACATAACGAATTGATAATCGAAAATTAAAACGACGTTCGCGCCAACAATACACCGCGGCCATATTGCGGAATGGCGTCACCTCAGTGTTGCCACGCGCGATAATTATTAATTTGCAGCGCACTCCTGCCACTCGCGGTTGTCATTAGTGACACCTCGCGCCAATTAGGACGCTCGGAGTGTTTGATACTCGTTTTTATTAAACACAAGCATTACACCGGCAATTATTAAATGACTTCCGATGCGTAAAGCCTGTAGTGGTTCTCACTTGTACAGAGGTGTGAGAGAGATTTTATAGCTGTAGTGCTCGACTGCTCGATATTTTCAGTGCTGGTAATAAATTGTTCTGAAGTGCGAACGTTAATTTGATTGTTTTATTTGCGAGCGCTTCCGTTTCTGTTGCGATTTAAATTAATAAACGTGTAACTTTAAATACTTCCATGTACTTATCCGGCTTCCAGAAGTAAGTTAGTAAGCTTCTAACACCCGCAAATATCATTTTTCTCGATACTAGTTAGGAATGAATCGTAACAAATACAGTTAGGCACGACTATGTTATAAAATATTTAGTTGTTTAATCTCTACAAAACCCACATATGACGGCATAGTAACGCAGGATTCATTAAATTGAGATCGCTAACTGTCGGCTGCCTAGCGTAAAGCCGTTTTACGCTCTAACGATTTTGTGGAGAATGGACCTAACCTTTATGTGCTGATATTGCAAACGCAGACATAAAAATACGGCATATGTTTGGAGGCACGTGTAAGGAAAACCTAAGTGGTAAAAATATGATTTCACGGATGTGGTCCACGGTTCGATTCCCATGTACCTCTACTTGCTTTGATTTGGAAATTATGTGAGCGTGAGAAATTAATTATCAATCGCTATAACGGTGAAGAAAAACATTATGAGGAAGCCTGCAGGCGTAAAAGTTCTATAAAGTTCGAAACTTCCAGGCATTCAGTTCTGATTTTTCGAAGTTAGATGCTTATTTGAAATTTACTATCACTTGTTTTAACGATCAAGAAAAAAACCACGAGGAAACCTATACCTCGAGAGTTCTCTATACCTAATGCTCCAAAGTTCCAAACCTACCAATTAGCACTTGAACAGCGTGGTTGACTATGGCTTAAACTATCGACAGAAAGGTCTTGAGTGGGACAGGCATGGTGGTAGTGGCTTGATGGTGGCGATAACTGTCGTGATCCAGAAATATCTTGAAAAGAAAGGTCTTGAGTGGGTTAGGCATGGTGGTAGTGGCTTGATGGTTGCGATAACTGTCGTGATCCAGAAATATGATAACATAATAAATTTAACGTACCATGGTGGTGAGATGGTAGAATGAAGGCCGCAACGCTGCAATGCGTTAGCCTTTACAGATAGACAGAACTTTTAAAACAATTTTTATGTTTTGATATCGCACAGATAATCATAATTATAAGCATAAAAAATGGCCAAATAACAGAAAAAAGAAATGTTACCCTGTACAGGAAGATAAAACATTTAAATCTATTTTTATATTTTGGTATCTCACAGATAATAATAATTATTAACATAGAAAATGACAAATTAACAGGATGAAAAACGTGTTAGCCTGTATAGATAGACCGAATTAATTTAAAATATTTGTAAAGTTTTGGTATCGCATAGATAAATAACCAAAATTATAAACATATAAAATGGCAAAACGACAGAAAAGAAGAAAAAACATTCGTTCCAATATGTATCAACATATAAATGCAATTGTGCTTTCTATTGTATTCTATTGCTGCTAAAAATATTAAACCATGCAACATATATGCTATAATGCAACATATATGATATAATACAACTGAAACATGATACCAGATAAATTTGATGATAATATTGTAATATAATGCGGCATAGATTCTATAATAATATTGGATAATAATGTGACATAGATTATTTAATAATATTGTGACATAATGTGACATAGACTATAATAGAACTTATAATAAATTCTTTAGTAGAACTATAATTCGTCCGGAGAAGTATCTCCGCCGCACAGTGAAGAAGAAAGAAGAAGAAGTGTGAAGCAGTTTTTGTATTTCGGGTGGAGAGAGTGTCGGGCACACTACAGCAAGGCGACCATCTTAGTTCTCAGTAGCAGTGATGCATCTACGTCCGATCTCAGATAGAAGTTCAGTTTTGTTTGAGGTTGGGTGTGGGTGTCCATGGGCTGCAGTGACCACTTAACATCAGGTGACCTGCACGCTCGTTTGCTACTCTTCAAACATAAAAAAAACTCTGTAATAATATTGTAACATAATGTGACATAGATTCTATAATAGTGTTGAAAAAATGCGACATAAATTCTATATTAATATTGTGTCATAATGTAACATACACTCTATAATAATATTGATGAAATGCAACATACATTCTATAATAATATTGTAACACAACGCAACACACACAACTATTTCAGTTTTAATTTATCCAATATATGAAAACAGGTAAATAAAGTGTAAAAATACTTAATTATAAATAGTTCAAAAACAATTTAAAGAATGTGGTCCCGTACCTAACTAAACGTGCATTCTCACAATAAATATATTATATTATTATCCATTACATATTATGTTATTAATTTCTACAAAATTTGCACAGTTGCCAACACTTGTGCAAATGGAAATCCATGAACATTTGTTCTGCGGTTACACTCAAATCCTTGTAATGATGTAATTATGAAAATTTTAAATTTTCCACAATTATTCACAACCAAATCCATGTATGTAAAATATGTAAAAACAAATATGTAATGTCTTTTAAATATGAATAAATAATACATGTATTTTATCAATAAATATAAATAAAAATATAATGATATCTAATTATTATAGCGATGTTTTATATCTGCTACACATTGTAAGAACTGAAGTCCTATCTGAGGTAGTACGCAGATGTTCTACTCTCGAGGACTAAGATGGTCGCGTCGCTGTAAATGTACCTAACAATCATATTGCTGCAACGGGACCACTAGAATTACTTCGCGGCTGGTTATAAGGGCAGCGATGGTACCTCCGTGGGCGAACTATGGCTCTAGACGGTACATTTTTATATTATAATAATGTTACATTAATATTAAGTTGAAAGTAATGGAAATATGTTTAAGGTATAGGTAAATATTTTAACTACCTTTACCTACATTATGTAACATGTTGAGTATGAAAAGTATAGGTAAATATTTTAACTACCTTTACCTACATTATGTAACATGTTTAGTATGAAAGGTATAGGTAAATATTTTAACTACCTTTAGCTACATTATGTAACTAGTTAAGTATGAAAAGATATAGGTAAACATTTTAATTACTTTTACCCACATTTTGTAACATGTTTAGTATGAAAACAATAAATTTTCAAAACAACACACGTGTTTTATTTTCCTCGATAGTTTATTATCTATTACTTTTGTAACTCTAACGCACATCCAAATAATTACAAAAGCTGTCTACCCTCATACCTAGTATCGTGGATACCTTCAACACATAGAAAGACAAGGACACACACATTCAGATCTAGAACAGAAATCTAAATTCACCACTTGGACGTCTGCTTGACCAGAGATTGAACCCGCAACCTTCTGCGTGTTACCGCCTACCGTTACCACTACGGCCCGGAGGTCGTCAACATCTCTATAAATAACATCTATAAAAAAACTAGGTAAAAATAAATACCTAGGCGTGCTTGTGCACTATCAATAAGTGTAAGGTCCTCAAAATCAGCTGGCAAGCAATTCTTGTGTTTCAGTTAGAGAGGTGTGTTTGTCTGGTACAGCAAGCAACCATCTTAGTCCTCAGGAGTAGTGTCACATCTACGTACGTCCTCACATAGGACTTCAATCATGTTTGGCGTTTGATGGGAGTCTATGGGCTGCAGCGATCACTTAATATCAGGAGGCATGTACACTCGTTTGCTGCTCTTCTTGCAGTATCTCTGCCACCACAGTTGAGAATTTTATGACGAGTTCCACCACCTATCATTTACTTACATACGGCAGATCCATATGATACCAAGCTCTTCGATATATATCATATATATTTATTTTAGATACGGCAAATCCAAACGGCCGCAGACTCTTCTATATCCATCTTTTATATTTATTTAATAATTTACGGGCACAAATAAATAGACAAGAACTAAAAAACAATAAAAAAGGCAGGATAAAAAACAATAACAAAGGCACAACTTATTCTTATAGATATCTCTTCCAGATTACCAGCAGCTTAATATGAATAGCAATAGCTCACGAGATGGTAGATAGATCGTGTGACATAAATTTACATTTATACTTATAAGGAATACATTTAAGTACAAATATATAAACAGATAGAACAGTCCGGTTTGAGGTTGGATGTCGTTGTCCATGAGCTGCAGTGCCCACTTAACGTTAGGTAGCCTGCATGCTCGTTTGTTAGTTTCCAAACATAAAAAAAAAACTAGAAAATAGTTGATTAAAATTGAGAAACTATGAAATAGAAACAAACGTAAACCAACTTATGAAGGCATCTCATTTTATCTTTTACATACGAGAGCCATAACTGTTATAACCATATAGATAGCATGTCTTATAGGTGGTAGAACTATAGTTCGCCCGGGGAGTATCACCGCCGCCCTCACAACCGCCGTAAAGCAATTCTTGTGTTTCAGTTCGAGATGTATGGTTGTAGGGTGCACTTACAAGCGAGGCCATCATGTCAGTCCTCAGGAGCAGTAACGCATCTACTTACACCCTCAGGTAGAACTGTAATCCTGTTTTCGGTTAGATTTGGATGTCCATGGGCTGCAAGGACCACTTAATATCAGGTGACACATAAAAAACTGTATGTATATTATTAGCAAACATTTTAATGTGTAAAAAATAATTTATAGGCTCTATTATAATGCCCTCGCAGACTTAAGTCTTATTGTAATAATAAACGAACGAGCGTGAATCGGTGAAACACTTTGTAATTTTGCGGTTCCCATTTTTATTTTTAATTTTTGCAAACTTATCTACCTATATACATCCCTTAAGAGTCATAAAATGTATAATGGAAACTATAAATAAAGCAGGGCAGTAACCAATTAGTAAATGACCCGTAATAAAACTGTTGTAACAATGAAGCTGTAAAATGGGGCATAAAATAAACTGACTAAGTTACTAAAACAATAGAATTCTTCCAGGAGTCGAGAAGGGATGCGAAATTAGAAATTCTTCGAAATGTGTACCTACCTGGGTGAGAGGGAACATTTGTTTTCGATTTACTGTTAGGAATAAGTTTTATTTACTAAACCAACTTGTACTTCTAACTATCTAATTGAAACAGCTGTTGTATTTTAATTTACAATTACGTAGCTAATAAGTTATATTTCCTTAACACTGTATTCAATATTAGGACTCTATAATATTAGTAGGTACCTAATGAAACGAGTATGTAATTAGGTGGAAAATATCTTCATGCTGACATACTAAACATTATTGTGTAGGTAAAATCATTTGTATGATAATGTGACAATTTACATAAATTTCTACCTTCTAGAAAGAAACTTGTGCCAACAGAAGATAGGTACAATTAAAAATCTATAGATTTAGTTAACTCTACCTAACACTTTAGTTCTCTGTCTGTATTTAATTATTTATTCGTATTTTAGTTTCTTCCTGTCACCTCATTTATATTTGCTGATATTTATATATTTATACTATATTGCGGTCTATTATTTTATACACCCCTTCTCTGTATATCCTTATTTATAATTGATATCCCTTTTCCCAATAGATGGTTGTCTGGAAGAGATCTCTATATAGTGATAAGGCCGCCCGTTTTACATTAAGTTATGTATAGTCCTTCTCATACATGTGGTACATCTCTCTATTTGGTGTACAATAAAGAATGTATGTAGTTTTATGTAAAATTTCTCGATAAGCAAAACCTAAATATTTGGAAAGGTATTAAGTATGTCCCTATCCCCATAATACCTCATGATATGATCAAATTATCTTTCATAAGTCACTAGTAAAATTAAACTAATAAACATAAATAAAAACAATTGTTAGACAAATATTCTATAGCTTCCTTCTTCATATAAGTCGCTGTTTATATATCCAAATCGAAGACAAAAAAACAGTTTCTTTAGAATACTTTGAATTGAACAGTGACCTACTCAATATGACTAAAATTGAATAATCCATTGTGGCATGTAACAAGTCACATTGTACGTGATCATCAATGATTGCCAGGTCATCGTGGAGTCACCGCGCTGCGTGGCTGTGGCGGGCCTTGAACTTACTCTACAGCTGTGCAAACTTGTACAAATTTATACCCGCCTAGTACATACATCTACAATAGGTGCCGTCGACTGCGCGCTCTGCTGGTTATTTTGAGAACATTGTGATGTTTAGGCAAAGTCTCGCGTTTCCCGTAAAATTATTCCATTCTGAAATCGTTGGAGCGATACCATTAAAACAATGATCGAAACAAGGAAGCTCCAGCCGAATACATATAGTTAAGTAGCCGGCGTCGTGCGTAAAAATCCTAAGTCGTGTTCAGGTGAGCTCCACTGTATGCATGTTGTTTACATCATAAACTAAGGTCGAGAAGGTGCAAGCACCGTCGGCAAACAAAATTCTGATTTGCATGAGGCGGCGGCGAGGCGTACGCTCGCCTCGCCACGCGATTAAAAATGCAGGGCGCGGCGGGTGGCAGAGCGCGGGGGGCGGAGCCGCGGGCGCGCCGCCATTGGTGGGCGCGCGCGGGGCGGGGCCAGCGCGGGGGGGCACCCGCAGGCCCGCGCCCGGCGCTCCGGCCACCTCACAACGCACGTAGCCTCCGCGCCGGACGGTCCCGCGACACGATCCCGACGCGCCCCGCCGCGAGTCCATGTGAGCGACCGACAGTTCTCTCGTTGTGTACGGTGAACGAAGGATCGGCAAGCTGTACGCGCCGCAGGAAGACGACATGTTGACGATGGAGACGGACCTGAAGGGTGGCAGCCTGCACGCCACCGTGCCACCGCATCACGCGCTCCAGCACGGCTACGGCTCGCTGGGCGCGCTCGGCGGCATGATGGCGCTGCCGCAGCAGCAACCGCTCGCTCAGCACCAGCCGCTGCAGCACCACCAGCACCAGCCGCTACCCCAGCACCACACGCAGCCCCAGCAGCAACACCATCAACCCCCCAACAACAATAATAACAACAACAGCAAAAACTCGAACACGGATAGAGTGAAACGCCCGATGAACGCGTTCATGGTGTGGTCGCGCGGGCAGCGCAGAAAAATGGCCTCGGACAATCCGAAGATGCACAACTCCGAAATATCTAAACGTCTCGGTGCACAGTGGAAAGATCTCTCGGAATCCGAGAAGAGACCGTTCATAGACGAAGCGAAGAGACTTCGCGCCGTTCACATGAAGGAACACCCGGATTACAAATACAGACCGAGGAGGAAGACGAAGACGTTAGCCAAAAAGCAGGAGAAATACCCGCTCGGCGGCGGCGCGCTACTAGGGGCGAGCGATGCGCAGAGAACGGCGGCGCCGTCGGCCCAGCAGCCGCGAGACGTCTACCAGATGACCCCCAACGGGTACATGCCCAACGGCTACATGATGCACGACCCCAGCGCATACCAGCAGCAAGCGTACGGCTACCCCCGGTACGACGTATCCCAGATGCAGCAGGGCGGGTACGGCGGCGGCTACTACGGCGGGCAAGGCTCGCCGTACCTGCCGCAGCCGCCGTCGCCGTCCGCATATGGACTCGGGCCAGGTTCGCCGGGCGGGTACGCGCTGCCAGCGTCGTGCGCGTCGCACTCTCCCAGCGGATCGTCCGCCAAGTCGGAGCCGGTGTCACCAGGCCCGCCAGGGCTGAAGCGCGAGTACGTGGCGCACGAGCCGGTGCAGCTGAAGCGCGAGTTCGGCGCGCACTCTCACATGCCAGCGCACGCGCACGACCAACTGGCGATGAAGCGCGAGTACGGGCAGCAGGACCTCAGCCACATCATCAACATGTACCACGTGCCGGACGAACAGCGGTACGCGGCGGCCGGCGAGCGCGCCATGCCGCTCATCTGAGAATCGCCCTTCGCGTGCGACATCGACATCCCGCCGCTATGAGCGACCCGTCGCCGCGCCACGTTGCCCGAAGTGACTTTGTTCCCAATCGGTCGATCGTTAGGACAGTGATCGTTATATCCCAGCCGAACATACTTCTAGGTATGTCAATTTATTTGTTTTGTAATGTATGTACTGCCGCTGTTAGTGTTGCGCGAACTGTTGACTTTGCCGGCCCGCCGCCGACGGCCGCGAGTTCGTTTAATGTTGTTGATGAGTACTTGTATTATATTATGATTATTGTATTTTTTCATGGTTTAAGTTAAATATTCTAAGTTGTGACGTGCGGATGGAAGGCAGAAGTGTTTGGTGCGAGGCAGGGAGCGTGCGAGACGACCGAGTGAACGAGTTTATTTGAATACCAAAAAAATTTGAACAATATGTAAATATAGTGTTAAAGGCTAGAGTCGAAGTTGGAGTTAGTCGTAAAGCGTAGGTAGATAGCGATAAGACGTGCCACGACGCCACACTCGTACGCCCGTCGTGCATTGTACAAAATATTTGTTATATGGAAACGAAAGTTATAAATCCTCGAAAGACTAAAAATATTGTAATACGAAAATGTACAGTGAGTGTTATATAGTCAGTGGACACAAAAGTATATTGAAGAAGAGATGAAGTTATCAATAAACGACGCGTTAAAATTGTACTTGCTGTTTTGTTCAATAACCCAATAAACACCCCGACGGAACGATGCCAGCGGCTTGTTCCATACATAGCTTATTACTACAGTATTATTTCTATTCTTAAACAGATTCTGATAATTCTATATTATATCTCAAAAACAAAACCATGATTTTGATATTAGAACATAACATTTTGGATTTACCTACATTTTAATAACAATATACCGAACATATATTTTATGTCTAAGAATTAGTAGATAAAACAAGATAATATAAAATTTTATTGTGCTATACTGAGAAAGAAATTTAAAATTATTATTAACATAGTTAACTAAATAGGCGAGTGTAGTCTTAAATATGTATGAAAGATTGGTGATAGGTAGTTAATTGTTTCATACATAAGACGTCAACGCGCTCACACTTCAAAGGCGGTGGCAATTAGTTTATAACTGCTTAAAAACACATTCACACCACACAACATGTATAAATATAATTGAACTTGTAAAATAACTCTATTACCATAAAATTAGTTTATGGTACGGTAGCTAAATTACTGAATATTTCGAATTTATTCACGGAAACGAATGAGACGGCATTATTTTAATTTGATGTCATTAACAACTGTGTAATTTATAAAGGTGCTATAAATATCAAAACCTGTGATCTGAAGTGGTAGTCGTAAAACATAGAGGTACGAATCATTTGTTTAAAAATAATTAAGCAAACAAAATAGAGTCCGCAATTTTATGCTAGCGAAATAGGTAAGTGACAACTTCAAGGTTTATATGAAGTGCCAATTGATAAATTACCTTCAGATAATTCTTTGTATTTGCTTACTTGCCTACTCAAGCAAATATTTTATTTCTCATTTAATTTGCAACTTTTTTGGCGGTTAAATTAGAGAAAAAATGACTACCGGGGACATAAAAAGACGCCGTAAATAAGCCTCGAGCGACGAAGCTTTTTATTGTATTTAAAATAAATAACATCAAAGTAATTGCTTAAATTGTAATAAAGTTACCGCATAAATATTTTAGTGAAGCCGATGTAATGTAAAATCATATTCGCAAGCAACAATGACCGTACTCAGGTAGAATACCAATCCACTTTAGGACAGGTTATAAAAGTCAATGGGCAGTAAAGACCACTTAAGACAAGACATAAAAAGCACTGTGGCTCACTCACTACCTCTGTCTAACACATCAAACATAACAAAACATTGAAAACACTGGGGAAAATATGCAATTTTTATAAAATATTCTTTTATTATATTATCAGCAAGTAATAATGACCGTACTCAGAATACTAACCCATTTTAGGACGGGCTATAAAAATCAATGGGCAGTAAGGACCACTTAATAACGAGCAGTGCAGGTTCACTACCTCTATGTATAACACATCAAACATAACAAAAAATTAAAGACTTTAAAGAGATATGCAATTTTTATAGAAGTTTTTTTTATTACATTACCAACCCATAAGTATTCCAGTGATGAACTTTTTCTCTAATTAGTGTAACATAGTTTACCACGCTGCTCAACTATATAGTGAAGATATATTTTTATACCCAGTGTGAAAAGAAACTTTATAATCCGACGCATGCTTAAATGCTTTAGTAAAATAAAATTAAATGTCCTGGGTTCGATCCCTAGTCGGGCAAATTTATATGATTACCATGGTCATCATGACCCGGAATAGGAATCAAATTTCTGTTATGGAACCTGACCATTGTGTCCGTGTCTTTATATATCCGTGTCTATATATATGATACCTAAATACAGGTGAAGTTCTAATATAGAGTTGTGAGTATAAAAAACATCTAATATATCTAATGTGGATATAGAATTATGTAATATATTAGTATAAGGTAAACATATAGCGAGGCGACCATCGTAGTCCTCAGGAGTGGAGACGCATCCATATATAACCTCAAACGGAACTTCGGTTTTGTTTGAGGTTGGATGTGGGTGTACATGGGCTCTGGTGACCACTTAACATCAGGTGGCCTGCATGCTCGTTTGCTACTTTAGAAACATAAAAAAAAAAAAAAAAAAAAATTATTTTCGTGCAACATATTTTAGAATAAACTAAATATTACATATTTTTATCATCAAGCCATTAATGTCCTAATTCTGGGCACAGATCTCCTCTCAGAATGAAAACGGTCAGGCTATAGTGCACCACGCTGTCCAAGCGCGGATTGGTAGACTTTATACACCTTCAAGAGTTATACAGAGAACTCTCAGGTATACAGGTTACCACACAATGTTTTCCTTCACCGTTAAAGCAAGTGATCATTAATTCTAATACGGACATAACTTTGAAAAAACAGAGATGTGTGTAGGATTCGAACCCCAGACCCCGTATAAGCGGCCGACATCTTAACCACTAGGCTATCACTGCTGTTACATATTTTAGAATAAATAAGGTAGAATAGAATAAACACAAATCGGAGCTCTAAGTTTTTCTTACACAGTTTTAGGTATGTCGTAAACATTTTATCAATACACTTGTTACCATATCATAAAAACCTCCTTCTTGTTATTTCACCTAATTCCTGTAATGTTTTGCTCTTAACGACGCACACACCGTTAATTTCAAGTCAAACATATGTAATACCTTAAGTGGGTAGAAACAAAAAATGCCTACCTACAGAGCAATTATAGTACGTTTTTTGTGATAATCTTTATAATCGCGTTATAGATTATAGGAAAAGGCAAAACCACTTAGGTACCAACTAGAAAATTTATATTTAGTGTATAATCAAAATGAAGTTTACTTTTCGCGTGATAACTTTTATAACAGCAAAGTTAGTGTCTTCTCAATCGGTAGAATTTTAAGGATTTGCTTTTGGGGTATTTTATATAAGCAATGAGGTCTAGGCCTTCTCATTCTGTAGATCGTAAAGATTTTCAAAAAACTTCGATTTTTCAAACTTAAAATTATTAGATTATTAGGGTATTAGAAATCGATTATCATTTGTTTCACACATGGAATTTTCAATTTTTTGACTAACGTAGTAAATTATGGCCGAAATTTTTCCCACTCTGAAAGCAAGTCCGTACCATTACCGTACCGGGATTGATGATAAATATCTTTTTTAATCACTTTTTTTAAATTATACTCAGTAGTGTGCGTTCAAAACTAAGTATTGAAAAATAGAAAAAATATCAAAAAAAAAAATGTAAAAGTTACTTAAATCAAACTTAACCAACCAGACCCATCACCAAAAAAAAACTTGGCGCAAACCAACTTCGATAAATTATACCCTGTCTCGGCTTTCGATTAATAACTTTTTACTTTATTCCTGTTAAAAACTAACTTATGTTCGTGTTTCTGATAAGGCTATTGCTGATTGAAATAAGTAGGTAATTATTGCACTGAACAGTTTTATAATTGATTAGGTTTATTTGTAAGGGTCACTAAGGACGTTTAGCGTTCGTCTTAGATCATAAAGTACTTTAATCATAATTTCGAAATAAAATGAACATTTACTATTGATCATTAAATTTTATACATTTTGAAAACTTATTATAATATTACACAAGGTTTATGAAAACCTAAGTTAATATTAGGTGGGTAAGGACTTAGATAATTGCATTATGGTTTTGTTTATAGATTTTATCGTTAGGTACAGCTGGATATATTTAATACTAAAGGCAGTAGTGTGTTTATAAAATAAGTGAAACATAAAACAGTTCCTTCCAATGGATGATAAGAAAATAATAATTCCTGTGTTGGTTTAATTAAAATTTTTGAAGATTTACAATTTCATTACTTCATTTGTGCCAATATAATTTAATGTAGGATCTGCTATAAGCAGTGATAGTTTAGTAGTTAAGATTCCGGTCTCTCACGCTGGGTGTCCGAGGTTCCAATCCCACACGCGTCTGATTTTTCGAAGTGACGTGCGTATTCGAAATTAATTATCACTCGCTTTAACAGTGAAGGAAAACATCGTGAGGAAACCGACAATTCTAAGAATTATTTGTAAAATTCTCGAAGGTGTGTGAAGTCTACCGATCCGCACTTGGCCAGCGTGGTGGACTATAGCCTAACCCTTCTCATTCTGAGAGGAGACCCGTGCCCAGCGGTGGGACATTAATAAGTTGATGATGTAGGTTCTGTTATCAGATATATTACTATTCAGAGACTAATTGACAAAAAATAGACTATATTGTGAGTTACAAAGCCTTAATTAAACATTACACAATATAATTAAACATTACAATCACAAACAAATGCTAAAATTTAATTTCAGTATTCGTAGTAATTATTGCTCATAAATAAAATTGGTTTTAAATAGACATAAATTTATTATGAAACATATTATTAACATTAATGCAAATTAAAATTACTCTTAGTGTGAATGAAACATCTCATTAACATTTAAATTATAATTAATTTAATATTTAATCTGAACTTTATATATATTAAACTTTCTTTATTAAAACAATTCTAGTTTTCGGCTCCTAATATTTAAATTCTTATAAGAAATGTAAAGAAACAGTTGACTGATTTTAAGTGATGTTACAGGACTGTACTCAGCACTACGAACTTACCAATAACTTGAACAACATTTACGCCCGTATTTATAAATGTGAAAGTGAGTGCTTAAGTAAAGAGAAATTACTTAAGTAACAGTTTATTATTTATTTTATTATTAGTAATTTATTATTAATAATTCTGTAATTGCATCAAGACAGCACTGTCAAAAGTTATTATAATTCAGTAATTGCTTACTATAACTATTAAAAGTTAGAATTCCTATCCAAGCAATAGTCATCATTTCCTTTACTTAAGCAATGAGAATATGCTTGAAACGAGTATTTTGCATTAATTCGCGTATGTATTTGAAGGTTATTTTTAAATGGACAGCATCGAAGCCACTTTTGCTCTTATAAATTATATCCATCACAATATATTATATGAGATTGCAGTTGCCGAGTCTAGAAATCTCTAAGATTACATTTTATTATATTAACCATAATAATAATCATTAACATTATCATCAAACTCATTACCGTCTTCCAGTTGGCACGTAAAGCGGAGTATCGTAGACTTCATAAATCGTGGAAGCACATAAAAAATCTTGGAATTATATAGAAAAATCTCAGCGTATATATATTCTCATGAAGTTCTTATAAAACGGCTTGATCTTGTACTGGACCCTGCATTTCCACTGGAATTCATTCTTTAGGACTATCACAGCTCTAAGGTATAAATCATCATCTTGATCATGAAGCCATTACAATCCCACTGCCGGACACGAAGCTCGTATCAAAATGAAAAGCGTCAGGCCAGTCCACGCTGACCGACTGAGCATTATTACACTTCACACACCTTTGAGAATATCATGGACAACTCTCAGGCATGTCCGTTTCCGCAAGCAAGTGATAATTTATTTCTAATACGCCTTCAACTTCGAAAAAACGTGAAGTCATTTGATATAACTCTACTCCTTATTCTGAAAGGGGATATTTAAAGAGCGGTCGAACTATAGTTCGACTAGGAAACCATCACCGTCGCCCTCATAATCCACCGTGAAGCGATTTTAGTGCTTGGTTGGAGAGATGTGGTTGACGATTACACTTAGGAATAAACTAAACGGGCATCTTAGTCCGCAATCGTAGTGATGCACTGCGTACCTTGATGACTTCGGTCCAGTTTGAGGTTATAAGCAGGTGACCACGTTAACGTTAGGTGGCTTGTGAACTCGTGTACTTTTTTCTAACAGACAAAATAAGTTGATAACGGTGACGTATGATTAGCTATGTAGGTATCTGATACAAATGTTTGTAGTTCTATTTTTCAAGTTCACAGCACGTCTTGTTACAGAGATTTATTTTACATTTCCGACGAAACATAACCGAGTCGATTGCCTCAAGGAAGCTGGCATTTCAATCAATTGCTGTCAACACACAAGGGGTGAATTTAATCAAGCCCCCGCTATAGTTGATAGAATTCGGGCTTTCGTCCCCAGGGATCGAATGAGCCTAATCCCACAAAAAACCGCCCCAGTGTTTAACGGCATTAATTTAAACACTATTCCCACTTAATGCGTGTTCTCCCCAAGGAGCATGACGTATGGAAATACGAAGTGATAAAACGCGCACGAAGTAACAGTTACATAATCTAAAGATAACTTATACGAGTTATCTTTATATAAGAAAACATGATAAAAGTTATCATTAAACATACGTTTAATGATAACTTTTATCATGTTTTCTTCTTTCTATTAGATATACTAATATATATCCATAGATAACATACGTATGTAGATAATTTTCTACAGCATATAATAAATGATGAATTTAAGTTTTTGTTCTAGCCTTGGGTGTTTGTGTGGATGTTTGTGTACTCATTTTTGTGTGGCACGGCATCCACGATACTGAGCAACCTTTGTGGAGCTATTAGTTGTTTATGGCGGAACGAGAGTGGTACCATCGCCACCCGTACAATATATCGTAATGCAATACTTATATTACGATTTTTTTTTATGTTTGTAAAGTAGCAAACGAGCATGCAGGCCACCTGATGTTAAGTGGTCACCACAGCCCAT